>LPNX010816205.1:67393-161537 GCA_001517045.1 Pseudotsuga menziesii | reverse complement strand
TCTGTCCTATGCTTGGGGACTTGGACCCGCCTCCAATAACCAAGCCGAGTATCTGGCTCTGTGGCAGGGTCTCTGTCAAGCGAGGAAGCTGAATATCCAAATACTCATTATCTTCGGCGATTCCAGACTGATTATTAAAGCTCTCCGCTCCAAGAAAGTGCCAAAAGATATCAGTCTCGCCCAAATTCATAGGAAAATCACTCTCATTTTATCTCATTTCAGATCAGTCAAAGTCTTTCATGTTTTAAGGAATTTAAATAGCCTGGCAGACGCTGAAGCCAATCGGGGAGTCCAGCTGAATAAAAGCCAGCTGATAATTAATGAAGAAACTACAATATTCATGATCCCTTAAGGATCAAGCTGGACGTGGCTGCTAGTAGCAGTTCAGTATTTTTGGAAGTAGCCTCTTAGATAAGGTCATTCACATCTTTTGTCTTAGGTAGCGGAATGAAGAGGAAGCCCAGGAAAAATCTCTGGATCAAGCATTGTAAGGCCCTAGCAGCCCCTTTGCCAGATTTTCAATAAACCTCTAACCGTTTTCGTAAAAAAAAAAAAAACAATTATATCGAATTCTAGGAAATGGAGAGAAGATTCGATTGTGAGAAGATAAAATCTCTGGTAATACTCCCCTCTTTGCTGTAACCATGTTAGATGAGATCAAGGATTTCCTGTTGAATAAAGGATTACTTCGGTTGGTAGAAATTTGTTCCCGGGATAACAATGGAAATTGGGCAAACTGGTCCTTTCCTAAGCTCCCTAATCATCTTATCACCCAAAGAAATATCTTGCTCGCTGCTCTTATTGGACTAGCTCCAATTCATAGATACTTTAAAGATAAATGGGGATGGGGTTCTTTTGGTTCTTATTCAGCTGCTACAGGATACCTGGAATTTCAACAGAAATTGAATGATCCAAGCCTTCCTCCTGCAGTTTGGAAAGCGGTTTGGTCTCCATATTGCATTCCCAAAATCAATTTCTTCTCATGGCTTGTTTTGCATAAAAAACTACTATCAGGTGAAAATCTAGCAAAGCATGGGTTCCACAGTCCTTTCAGATGTTGTTTGTGCACCTTTGCGACTGAACAACAGACCATCTATTCATTGAATGCGACTTCTCCTCTGCAGTTTGGGAGCTCATTCTCTTTGGTCTTAAGTGTTTCGTTCCTTTTCAAACTTCAACCGTTCTGCATTTTCAGCACCGGATATCTCGTAGCTCAAATTTGCATGGTATCAATAAGGACTGGTTTAAACTCTGGCAACAAATCCCAAAGGTAGTATGGTGGAATTTATGGATCTCCAGGAATAATCAAATATTCAATGATCAGCCTGTCACTCTACAGGTCATGGATGGAAAAATCAAGCGCCACATTGTTGAATTGGCAGTCAATTTAAGGTCCCCTTCCTCATTGTCATCAGATATAGCTAATTGGATTAGCTCCATCCCAATTTGTTTGTCAAAAATCGTATGCATTAAACCAGCTATTCCTCCTTCCTGGCGAATTCGTGACCTCGGAGTTGATTTTAAGTCCCGATGGATCAGTTCTCCTTCAACATCTTTATTATTATTATGGAGAATTGAAGGGAAATCCTGGAGTTTGAGGAGCTGGGGCTTTGGTGTATTCATTAGGTAAGCTGATTAAAACCAGTTTTAGTTGGGGACTTGGTTCCATGATAAATAATCAGGCTGAACGTTATGGGCTGCTTAAGGCTTGTCAGATCGCTAAGGAGCTCGGCTACAAGTCAATCCAAATCCTTGGCGATTCTGAGCTCTTGATCAAATCTTTAAATTCTTCCAGCCAATTTTGTAATGCTGATTTAAACAACATTTTATTGAGAGTTTGGGATCTTCTTAAAGATTTTGAAAGTGTTCAATATTTCCATATTCTTCGAGAGTTTAACATTTTGGCTGATGAATTGGAGAGTAAGGCTTTCCAACTGGGTCAATGTCATCTCAACATAAATGGAAAAACCAGTTCCTTTTGTTCTATTCCTTAAGTGTAAATCATCAAATTGTAATTAGTCTTTATTGCAGTTAACTTCCATTCTCAAGGAGATCTTGTAAATTTTGATTTTTTTCCCCTCAAGTCATTCTTAAGACTACTTTGTATTTGGATGGTTGACAATTGTCATTCTAGTCCTACATCCTTTTTCCAAAAAAAAAAAAAATTTACCTATTTGAGTTAAAAAAAAAACAATTTCTCACAACCCAATCACTTATTTGCATTTATCTTACTATGGGTTTTGATAAAGAAACCACAAGTTTCTCAATCACACCATATGTAATTGTGGGAAAATATCCCATATAATATTTGGGCCATTAGACATGAGTAAGGTAATATACAAAAAAACTATGATACATAGCATGGCCAAGAATAAGGAGGGAAAATGAAATTTTGATCAATTAGTAGATCAACCTAAAAAGCCTTCCTGAATGGATTTGGGCTTGTTAGAAACAAAAGATGAGGTGTTTACAACTAACTAAGATTGAATCAAGGGTGTGAATCCCAAGGCTTGGTCAAGTTACTTGGAAGGTGTCCCAAAGTGGTAATCCACAAAGTCTAGAAAGGTCAAACATGTAATCAAGAATTAAGATGAAAGTGAACAAAGGGAAAGGGGAACTTACCAAAGCACTACATCGTGAAGATATACTATAATCATGCACCTAGGATAAGAGGAAAGCAAACCAACACATGTGAGTTATCACAAGGACAAGTGGAATACCCTTGTAGGCATTCATGTGTGGGTGATGTATGGCAAGGACATAATGAACACCTTCCACACCCACATCCAAAAGGGTATGTGTATGAAGAGTGCAAAGTTTGAAATCAACACTACTTTAGTTATTCAGTTAGAATATGGAGTTCAAACTCTTTTATAAATTCTCAAATAATAGATCAAAAATTTTCAAGTGCATTGATTAAGGGTTCTTTATGGATCGATTTAAACAAATTGTATAGACAAATACGACAACCCTTCCTGATTTCAATCGCATGATATAGATTGGATTGAGAATGAAGTGAAAGACAACAACAATACATAAATAACCATGGAGACATAATAAAATTTGAAACCATCTTATGGATACAATGGCTAGAATGACGGTCCTTGTATTTGAAAAGAAATGTGTCTGACATAATATTTTGTAAAATTTTCTTAACTAGAAAGAAAAAAATCCTTTTGTGTAATGAGAAGCATAGCTACACAAACCCTAGAGTGCACAAAACCTAAAAGTGAGGGTTAATGTGGTGAAAGAAAGGTGGGCCTTGAGAAATTGAATTGATAACACTTTTCTGGGGCCATAACATTCACGTAGAATATCAATTTTAGATACATATTAGCCCATTTGTGAGATCTCAATATTCATAAGAATATTTTGACTTTAGTGAAAATATCTAGGGTTAAAAAAAGTTGTAATGAAGCTAAAGGTTGTAATTGGCCAAAAAGGTTGTTTAGGGCTTGAAAATGTGTCACAAGTTTAAGACTTAAAACACTATAAAAATCAAGACCATTTCTAAGATGGCCTAGAAATATGGAACTATTGGCCACCATGGTCAATAATTCCTTCGTGTGAAGCAATGATCCATATTGTGTGAACTTCCTAGATCAAATGGTATAATTTCAATTGGATATGGAACCTAGAGAGTTAGTTGGTGGAGAAGATTCACTTCAACAACTCGATAGAGTTTGATGTACCATTATCGATTTGTATTCATTTTAGCATCAATGATATTGTCCGTGGTGAGTTTTTAAGTGCCACCAAGTTTTATCTCTATTATTGTTTATTTCTTTCTCGCCATTCATGTATATAACAAAGGTGGAAAGTATGGTTAAACAAACCTCACATTAAAAAGAGTGTGTAAACCAATGTAAAGTTGTAAGTTAAGTCTGGATCCATTCTCACCTATTACATTGGTAATGACACAATGCCTATGATGGATTGGTATGATCTTCCTATGGGAACCTGTAAGTCACTACTTCTGTAAGCATAATCATGCCTTGTCACATACATTACACTAGTGTGAAACCTTATGCTGGTCATGTGAAACTACTTATACTTGGTTGGTTTTCTATATAACATTATGAACCTATACTTAGATGTGTTGGTCATATTCAACAAAGTTGGTTTCTTTTTCCTCTTCTTTCCAAACATGGGAAGACTCCTCTCACACTGCTATGATGGGAAAGGCCATGTCGATTGGGCTAATTATTGAAACCCTTGCCACACCTGAAAGGGATTATACTTGATAGAAACATGAATAGTTCTATTTCCATCATGTTGAACATAAAGAAGATTTATATCCATATTTGGATCCATGTTAGAAGATGAAAATTTTCTAGGTGACATTAAAAAATGCCCTAGTGAAAATGAAACTCTCCTAGATGAGGGACCATCAACATAATATATGGATTCAATCGAGGGGGATGGTTGGATGATGCTCGCATATGGAGACCTATTTGAAGAATAAATGTTCTCTAATCTATAGGTGAATTGTTAGGAAAATGTCATGCTTGACAAGGCCTGGGCTAAAAAAGTCAAATCCAAAAGCATACTGTGTCTCATCCATCTAAAGTAAAAGTAGTCCCAACAAACTTTGACATAGTTACTAAACAAAATTCAAATGCACAACCTTTGATAAAGAAACAATCATCAACAATTCTAAATGTGGATAACCTACAAAGAAGTCAAGTCAACACAATTATGTCACTACCAATAACTTGTAATATTGTGGATGACCTTGGCAATGTACAAATCACACTACCCCTCTTAGAGGTGGCGAAAATTCCTCATTAGAGGCAAAAAATTATTTGGGCCTTGAATATGGGGGGATGAGATAGTTCTCACATGGATACTTATAGTACTAATAATTGTTATTAGTTTTAACCTTCATCCTAAAAGGTTGGTAATAAAAAAAAATTATTATCATTTTAGAAGTCGATCACCTTCTCCTACACAATTGCATGGTGGATAGTGATGCCACCAGTAACATCACGCCCTTCTCAATTATGGAGGAAATGGGATTAAATTTTACTAGTTATTATGGAATTGGAAAAGGTTAGATAACAAGATGTGTTGCATCTCAAGGAAGTATTTCTCATGTGTAGGATGTATGTAATATAGTTAAATTTGGAGTGTTTAAGTGCAATTATGGAAGGTAGGTTGTTTGGGTAAAGTATTAGCAAAATGGATTTTTTTATTATAAATACATAATGGTTCAAAGAAATGGATAAACTAAAACCCCACAATGCATTGGAAGGGAATCCAATACTTTTTTAGTAAAATAGCTTTTGTTTGGATAATTGTCCAAGATTATGGAACCTGGATATCTTATCAAAACCATCAATGATTTTTTAAATAAGGATAAAGTTTTTGAACAAACCATGATATTAAAGAATCCTTTGGAAACATCAAGGTTGTAGTTACCACTTTGCCCCTATTTTAATCGGTCCTAATATGGATGAGGATTTCAACTTATATTCATTTCCTAAGGATGGAACCATAGTAGCCATTCTAACCCAAAAAATCATGAAGAAAAGGAGCTACCCATATCATTTATGATTCAATCCTTGCATGATTGTGAATTGATATGCTCCTTTGTTGACAAATAAATGTTTGCATTGGTGAAATCAATTTTACATTTCATATCATATATTATTTCATCTCACACAACAACCTAGATTTTATCATCCCCCATCAAAATGATGTTGAGTCAACCTTTGAGGGATGGAATATTGACTAGATGTTTGGAAAATTTGTGGGAATATGATATAGAGACTAAACCCTTAAAAGCTATGAAATGCTAAGGTTTGAACAAGTTGAGAAGTCGATGTCAGAGCTAGGTTTTCCATTGGTCAGGAAGGCAAAGCACTAGCATTTACAATGCTTGTTTTTATCTAGGGAGGAACTGGTTGACTAGAACCAAGGGGTGGGGAAATTTCTAGGTTTGTGTTCACCTATCAAGGGTTGGTGTACTTTTGGGTTAAGTCCAAATATCAAATCAATTTTGGAAAAAAAATTCTAAATGTTGGTTGGACACAAAGAGAGATTTTGTGTAGCAAGTAATTAGGAAGTTCCATAACTAAGGATACAATGGATAAGGAGGAGAATTTGGCTACAAAAGCAACCAAGAGCAAAGGGAAGGAGGCTATATGGACTAAAAAAAAGGAAGTGTATTTGATCACACCCTAATTAAGTGAATATGGTTGTGGGTAAGTATGTACACATGTTAGAAGTGGAATTTTTTATTGAAAGGATTATTGTGAAAAACTTTATGGGTAAAATGGTAAAGATCAAGACTTTAAGGGGGTCAATGGAATAGAATTTGAAACCACTTCTAGGATATATACCCATAGTTCATGTTACAGTATACATGTGGTTATGTTTCATTATGAAAGAAAAAGAGGGTGCATTATGGGCATTGGGCAAATAATGGAAATGGGGACCTTTAGGACTCTGTCTCAAACCACGGGAGCAATAATTTGAATCGAGAAGAGAGCCAAATTATGTACAAAATGTGCGGGTTATGTTATTATGGATCTCCCTAGAACTATGGCATGATAAATAAGGGAAATGGTGGGAAATGCTTGTTGTAGAAAATTCTCCTTGGGGACAAGTAGAACTTCTCTTTAATATATAATGACTTCCTAATCCATGATAGAGCTGAACAAATCGAAACTAACTTTCTCCTAGACCTGTCTTTTATGCATACAACAAGGAAAGAAAAGAAGAGAGTGGGAAAGGACAGATAACCTACCTCTTCAATATGGTTGTCCTCAATGCTCCAACCTTTTAACTTGATGCCTAAAGCTCCAAAGCTTAAAAGAATCTTGTAAAGACAACACAAGAATTCATTCCACAAAGTATTATTAAGCGTAAGGAGATCTCTCTACTTTGAATGAAACAAAGAAAACATACATTAAAGACAAGTATGGGAGAAATAGGATAAATTTATATTAAATGGAAAGACATAAATAAACATGTACAATAATATACCTAACTTTGCATCAACATATCCTTCCATCTCTGCTTCCGAAACCCTTTGATAATAACCCTATCATAAGGACAACATCTCTAAGCCTTTTCTCTATTTATCACTCTATAAGTGAGCATAGTAAGGATACTCTCTTCTTCCCTCTCATTCACCCAAGGATGGCCCTCATTATATAGGGCTTGGAGGCTTCATTAGAATGGAGAAAAAGGATGGATCAAGGGAGGATATGATGGATCAAGAAGGATTAACCTCCTTGGAATGGAAAGGGAGGAATGATTCAAAACATGGAACCTCATATCCTAAATCTTATCCTAAATCCATTCCAAAGTGGTTGGACCAAAATTATTTTCCATCCTAATGAAGGTCATTGAGGGATAAAATGGGAAATTATCCCTCCCCTAACATTGGAAGTTGGTTTTTATCCCTTCTTGCATAAGGGGATGGGGGTGATAATTCTCATGCAAAGCTCAAAATAGGGTTTGGGAAGGTGGAGAGTCAACTCCCAAATGATAGGATTCCCTCCCAAACATGGTTATGGAGTATAATAACCATGAGATAATGGGTCCTAACACACCTAGGTATTATGAGAATAATACTTCCCATGGTGATGAAGCAAGAAAACCAAGAATGACACATGGGGGTGACGTTTTGAGGTGTAACAAATACCCCCTAAAGTGTGAGGTCAGAAGAGTGTTGGAAGGAAGCTGTAATCAAATAACAAACACTATATCTACATCATCCCCAGGGTGGGAATTTCTATGTTCAAAACAAATTGACTCAAAGCATGGCCGCTAATCAATATACTGCAGATCCATGAAACTATTGATCAAGGATATAGCCACAAAATTATACAATGCGGATCCATATATTTATGACGAGATGGAGTCGTAGCCATGAAATAATACACAGTGGATTTATGACATAATTAAAACATAGTCATGGACCAATACAAAGTGGATCTACATGAAAATATATGTATAATATATATAAGGCTACCAACATGATGTCCATACTAGAACCCCCTCAAATAATATCCATCATAACTTGGGTATAAAGAGATAGATATATAAGGAATCCCTAGAGTCTTCAACATGACCTTGAAACGATATGATTCTATCCATGTGAATATATTGTGATGTACCTTCCTTGAAGGATGTTAAATTGTTGACCTTGTCAATGGCTAGGGGTTTGAAAACTGAATTAAATCAATTTTTCCTAGGAAATTTGGATAAATCAATACTATTGAGGCATGTATTAAATTAAATTTCCAATTTTGCTTTTTTATATATAATTAATTATTATGGAGAATAATTAATTTGGAAATGAGTTGTAAATGTGCTAGAAGACAAGAGGGTGCACTAGGCAATCCAACTTGCTTAGGATATAAAAAATGACAACAGTACAAAATCAGGAAAACACAATCTGTCATAAAAAAGGTAGAAACTGTCAAAAGTAGGGAAAAGCAAGGCAGTTTGAAAAGCAGGAAAGTGAAGAAAAAACTGTAAGTTATAAAGCAGGAAAATTTTGGCCAAGGAGGGTGTAGTTTCCAATTTTGGTCAAGGATGAGAAGCAAGGAAACATTACCTAAATAACAAACTTGCTAATCTCCTCAAGGAAGGCGCACTCATGGCTTAGGGTTATGGTTTTCAAGTGGGTAACTTTCTCAACAAGTTGGATAACTTGCTCGACAAGTCAATCAATATTTAAAATAATGCTTCCAAGTCCTTTGAACAAATTTTTATCATTATTATTTTGATTTTGAGTTAATAATAGCTTCTTGTCTGAGTGATGTGCCTTAGCTACCTTGGGTGATGCACCCCAAGCTTTCTCAGTCTCTTCTATCTTCTATTCTATTCCTTAGTGAAACCATAAAGAGCCAAGGATCAGCCATTGAAGACCAAGATAAAGCTTATATACCATCCATTAAGCCTTGTAAATAGAGCTCCAATGAAAGATACTTCACTTATCCTCCCAGGAATGTAAGAGTGGTTTTAGGTGTTGGTTTCAAACCTCCAATCTTCAATATCTGGAACCTTTGAGGGAGATCAGATCCTACAAAATATTTATGAGATTATCCTCACTTTATTAACATTATGATATCTAAAACACAACAATATTTCTGCTCCATGGGGTCGTAATGCCAAATTTTCAGTGAGAGAGGCATTCCAATGCTCATTTAATGAGTTTTTTTGTAAGTTTTTATGCACTGATAGTGATGCTAAGGCCATGATAATGATATATGAGTTTTATAATACTTAATAGAGTCTTATAAACCTCTGATAATGATTATTTTCATATCTTATAAATTACATAATCGAATTTCATCTTTATTTGCTTACATATGCTCTTTAGCTAGTCAAATTTAACTAGTTTTACTGTTTTCGATGCCAAAATTTTTATGTATGCTAAAATTGCATTATGTAAGTTTTTTTGGGTAATAAAATCACCCAAAAACCTAAAAAAACTCATATAAACTTATTTTTTTTAGGTTGTACAGTGTTTGGGAGACCTCCTCTGCGCAGAAAATCTCTAGGCCAAATTTCCTAGTTTTTCTCAAAACACACCCAAACACTTTTTAACTGTCCTGAATTGTTATGAACCTGAATAAATGATGTTAAAAACCTAAAAATATACTTATAACCTCCATAATCCTTCCTAATCCTCTGGTTGTTTAGAATTGATTGTTAAGGTCTCAATTTGCACCAGGTGGGACTCCAAGAATCCTGGTAGTAGACTTCAGTCTGGATGATGATCAAAACCTAAAATGGACCAACATCCAGGTGCTTAGGGATATGAACCTTCATTTCACCTATATATATAATCAATTACAACCCATTAATCCAATGCAATTCCCTGTTTATGTCATTACTGCTTATGTATCTCCTTGTTGAAGAAATTGCTTAATCACCTTGTAGAATTTTATTCCATTTTTCTTGAGATAAGAAGCAAGAGTTAATATTTTATATCTGATTTAGATCATGGATATTATAGTGGTATCGGAGCACTTTCCTCCACTCCCGTGGAAAGTAAGATCTTAAGTTGAAGAAAATTTCATCCATGTCCTACTTTGATGATGACTATGATGAGAAGTATGAAGAGTACTGCAAACAATATGAAGAAGTACAAGTCCCATATGTTGATGGAGTCCTACTAAGAGATGAAGATGATGACTTATATGTTTCAACGTATGATGAAGTCATGAGGCCTAGATCTATTCATGATGGGTTTTCTTGTTGAGGGAGGCCAAAGGAACCATTTATTTACCTTGCAGATTATTGGGGACTGAGCGATGGACTTTTGAAGCACCTTTTTTTCTTCTTCTGAGAGTAATTCTCTCTTGAGATACATAAGTTATTCAAAGATCCATACTGTAGGTCAAGCATGGAAAGGATTGCACATATGGTGGATGAAGTGTGCAAGAAAGTGGGAACTATATGTTTTCCACCTGGAGCCAAAAGAGATAAAGAGGTGAATCATATGCTATGGCAAAAAGAGATCCAAAGATCTTTTGGTTCTAGGAAAATTAAGGAGGAGGAGGATGAGGCCTTGCAACCATTCTCAATCATTGAAAAGGACCATGATGCACTTAGTTCTTCAAGTGGTTAAGAATAAGAAAGTGAACTTGAATGCACTTCCATCTTGTTTGTGGGTGATTTCAATATCACTGCTAAGGATGTTGGTTCATGTGAGGGTGGTGAGACATATTTTGGATTAGATCCAAAAGGATATTATAAATCAAATTTACATTCACCTTTTGAGCATCATAAGGAAGAAGAAGACAAGGACACACCATTTGGGTGAGAACTCGAGAGTTTGGTGGAAGAGCATGCCACCATAGTGTCCCTACATGAAGAAGATGAAGGTGAAATGTCAAGGTATGATGTAATTTATGATTTTTGCAAATGTCACATTTCATTGCAACCCTTAGAGTTACCCTCCACTTCATACCATGGAAGGGATTTTGCAAAATATTAAAATTTTGACCTATGTGTTGAGAGTGAGATTTGTGTTGTGAATCCATGCCACAAGAAATATGGTCTTATATGTTAGCTATTGGAAGGAGAAAACTTGGTGGATGTTATTCTTTGTGAACCACATCATTTGAGTGGATCACTAAAGAAGGATAGAGAGAAGCTTATGGCAGCCATGGACAACTTTGTTGGCACCAATGCCTCAGTGACAAGATGTTGTTGGAAAGATTATATACGAGAGTTGGAAAGAGAATCCTTTTTGGAAGAATTCATAGCACTTAAAGGAGTGATCAATATGAAGGAGAGCTACATGGAATTACTATTAGATAGAGATAATCTCCTTGATGGTTGAAATGTACCATAGTGCACTGAAGAAGGAAGAAGAAGAATAAAAAAGGATCACTAGTAATTTGGAGATCACCAGTAAATCATTGAAGAGCACACAAAAATATCTTCAAGAGTCAAAGTTGCAGACCTTTCAAATTCAAAAGGATTTGAGGGTGCCACACCTTTCATTTTGCATGGAGGGAAATGTTTTGTGTATAATGGAGGAACCTCGCGTGGTGGATGAACATGAGAAAAGTTCAGATTTGCAAGTGTTGGTGAAGGAAGATACCATAGAATATAGTGATTAGACACTTGTCTCATTGCAGAAGTACCTTCAAGAGGATATACCATTCACATCTGCAAGCAAATACACTTATTTGTCCAAGGATTGGATATGTGAGTACATAGTGGAAATTGAGTCCCAAGGCTGCACAAGTCTAGCTTGCAAATGTAAAGAATTATTCTTGAGGCATCCTTTCGAAGAAGGACCCCATCAGATTCCTATGTGGAAGGGAGTTTTCAATTCATAGTATGTGGTTGATTATATCCCATGTAGATCAGAAAACAAAAGTGCTTATTCATCCATTGAATGGGTGGAGAGATGCCTCATTGAAATGGATAATTTGGGAGGCAAAATTCTTCTTTGTTTATGTAATGAAGTTTTTGTTCTACCTGACATTGCCTTGACATGGGTGCAACAACAAAGAAATACTATGAAACCACAGTACATATCCTATTCTCATGCCTCCATGGATTGGGTGTACCACTACATGGAATATTTTGAATCATCCAATAAGAAAATTCCAACTTGCATTCATGGCAGGTTGAAGTCATATGTGCATGCAAGAAGAAAAATGGCACAAAGTGAGATCCAAGCACTTATTGAGACTGAGAAGAAGGATGAAGAGTTCTTAGATATGGGAAATATGGATGAGGACATGCCACTTGAATCAGCAAGCAAAGGTGATTATCTATTCATGGATTGGATAGATAAATATATCATTGAAATAAAGGATCAAGGATGCACTAGGATTGCTTGCATCAATAGAAGGTTGTTTGGCATGCATACCTTGAAGGGGAAACCTCATGAGATGTCATTATGGGTGGTGGATTCTTCTCTACAGGAGGTGCTTGATCACATTCCATATGGATCAACAAATAAAAGTCCTTATTCATCCATTGATTGGGTGGATAAGGACATCATCGAAATACAGACTTTGGGAGGTAAATGATTCTCTTGTTTTTGCAATAATTTTTGTTGTTGTAATTGACAGTGTCCTGACATGTGAAAAACAACAAAGATTATTTTTTCAGCCATTAGATACCTCATGTACAAGTGCACATGAGGTGCATTTTGATTTGCTTGTGTTTGAGGAATTGGAGAACAAACAAAATAAAGACCAAGCACTTGTACTATTTCAGAGAAATTTGGAGTTTCCTCTTAGTAGAAATTGTATAATTTTGAAGAAGGCACATTATCACACTTTCATTGGGCCAACCAATGAAGTAAGTGGTGCATATATTAGCTTGATGGATGAGTATTACAAAGAGTTGGTTCACAATTCTTCACCCCACACTTCTATTTCAGCCACATCATGTGGGGATGAAAATTGGGTGAAAGTAATTTTTTCTTTTGGTGCATGTTGTCACATATATATTAGTTGGGATACTTTTGTTCTTGAGAAGCGTTGATTAGTTCTTTGAGCCAGCCCTTTACGATGAGATTAGAATATAATGAGCCACCAGTTGATGATCTCCCACTTTCAACAAATCTAGAGTATCCAAATTGACAAGTTCTATGCCTTGATTGAGCCTCATGACCCTAGATTCGATGAATGATTTAGCCATTGTTTCAGGACCTAGAGGAAAGATTATTACAGTGCCCATGATATGTAGTAGCAATAGTTGTTTCCACGATCTTCATATTGGTTCCATATCCAATGCAGGTATATGACCTAGGTGATACTATGGTTTGTGCATATGGATTTTGATGTTGCTCTATTGTTTATTTTAAAGGTGAGACTTGATTGACATTGGTTATATGTTGGTGATACTTTATCTTGGTTTTGGTTGGAGTCTAAAGTATAAATGATCTAGTTTTTATGACCAAGATATTCTTTTGTATACTCATTGACCTTTCCCTACTCCTAGTATGGATTTGGTCATGTCCCTTTAAGGACACAACTTGCTTGTCTTAGCACCATCTTCACTATCTCCATCCATCTGTTGCCTTCCCTTGTTGTTGACTAACATTGACTTCTAACTTGACTAGTGGCATCTAGGGTTTCCCCCACCTTCACCTCTATGTTGGAATTGGTCTTCAAGTTTAAATTATGGCTCGGTGTTGGTTTATGTGATGCTTGTCACAGGGATGGTTTTCCTCTAGGTCTTCAACACAAGTAGTCTTACCAAAAAGTGTCTTTAGACACTAAGGCATCAGAGCTTAAATTTATTCTAAATGGATGCCCTGAAAACAAAACAAAAGTTTATTTAGACACTACTACAAATAAATGAAAAACTAGCCAATGGCCAAGAGATGAGCACTCATCCATCGTATGGTGTAAGGCTCATTTACCCCCACAGGGTATCTGGGTGAGGCATTCCTATCAGGGCTAAGCCTTAGTCATTTTCTGGAGCCTAGAATGATTTCTAGGGAACCTTCTCTTGGAGGTTGGCAAGTTAATAAAAAAAATATTTTCAAATAAAGTTGATGGCTAGAGGATGAGCACTCATTCTTTGTATAATGTACGACTCATTTTCCCCCACAAGGAAATAGGGTGATACTAGCTCCCAAAGGTCATGTATTTGTCATTTCTTAGAAGTCTAGAAGGCTTACCAAGTAACCTACCTCTAGAGGTTAACTAGTGTATATTGTTGTGCAAATAAATTGCTAAAAAGTTGCTTGTCTAGAGTCTGGTGGAACATTCTCATGATTCCACCCATTTGTGAGACACCGACATTCCATATTGTTCACCTAGTCCAACTTATGTGTTGTGTGGATCCCCTTATCCTTTAGCCTATATGTTTACAGTGTCAAGTCATTCCCTTGGCCCTACCTGGTTTGATTCACCTTCACCCTTGACTAGCAAAATGGCTAAATTTATAAATGAGTATACACTAGAGGTTCTTGTGTCAAGTCATTCCCTTGGCCCTACCTGGTTTATTTCACCTTCACCCTTGACTAGAAAAATGGCTAAATTTATAAATGAGTATACACTAGAGGTTCGAGGCATAGTGTTTGGGTAACCTTCAACATCCTGCATTAGCTCCACTTCACATGGGGTGCACACTTCCTTCATTTCTTTAGTTTGAGGGTTTTTTTTATGTATTTTGAGGGAGACATCCTAGTGATTTTTATCACTCCTTGGTATATTTGACCACCACAGCTTATTGTTGTGTCATGGGGCCATGATAGTGAAGGATGTTATAACATTCTTTCCCCCTCCATGTGTTATATTATTTTTATTGGTCATTTTTATGTGGTGCACTGCCTCATTGGGCAGTTTTAGTGACGCACCCCCTCCATTATTGAGTTGATCAGTGTATGATGTATCCATCTAATCTTAGTTGTTGATTAGATTGTTTTTATCTTTTGATCATGACCCTTGATATTTTGGATGCTCTCTCATTTGCAAGGGGAATTTTGGCTCATTTTAGAGATCTATATATTGAGACGCTCTCTCATTTGCAAGGGGACTTTTGGCTCTTGAGCTCTTGGAATAATAATTTTTTTTTGCAAAACCCTCAGAAGCTTTGTCAAATGTCTTGTGTGATGATTGGAAAGTCTTATTCTCTCTATCGTTCTTGTAGATCTAAGAATTTCTAATCATCTTTTTGCAGGGTGTCTTCCACTTGGCAAAGGAAGTGATTTGGGTAGGGGCACTATTGTGACTGAGCTCCATAGCATTCTCTCAAGTCGCCACTGATTCAGGGAGTATATTTATTGTTTCTTGTGAACTTCTTGATTTTCTTTGATTTATTTTCTTTGTCATTTCATCTCTCTGTTTGCAAATCGATTCTTACATTGTAAGTATCTTTTGTAGGAGGAGGGAGCACTTGGTAGCTTGGAAGGATAGCGATTTCACTTGGAAAAGCATGGAAAATGCTTGTAATTGATCGGAGAGGAAGTATCATCATCATACAAGGTTAGTAACAAGTATTTCTAGGTACGTTTGCATTTGTTTTATTTTTTTGAGGTTTAATCCAATTGTCACAACCAAACCCTCATTTTAAAACCCTTGTTTTGTAGATCTGATAGATCCAATGAGTTTTGATGACGACCATCAAAACCCACTTGGATATTGTTGAATAAAACCTAGATATTGAATTCCATAGAAATCAAACTCCATTTTCCCTGAGATCTAGCACTAGTCTCTCTAGGTGGGGGCGCCCCCCTTGGGTGCGTGGCAAAATCTTTAGATCTAATAGTTAGGCATGATTAAACCCACTTAATTCGCATATATCTATCCTTCACACATCCCTATCTTGTCATCCCTTGCCCCGATCTACATTTTTGGGTCCACTTTGTTCACTTTTGCATAAACCCTAGGTGGGTCCCATTAATATTTCCTTAATTTTTGCTAGATCTCTCTATGTCTATGTTACTTAAGTATTTGTAGTATCTTTCCTACAAAGTTGGGTCATTTTCCCTATTTTCTGAGCCTTCCCAACTTTGTCCTAACCACTATACCATATCCTTTCCATAGATCTTGATTCCACCACTCACTAGCTCTCCTCTTTCATTTGTTGCATACCCCTAGGAGTGTCTTGAGTGGGTGCGCTAACCCTCTTGGGATAGTAGGGTATCCCCATTGATCATTTTCTGGAGTGATCTAAATCAACAAGAGCCCATCTACTGTGATAAATACCCTTTTTACGTAATGGAAGAGGCCCTTATAGTGTCACTAGTTAGCTACCTCACTTCTATTGTCTCGGATGGGATAATTTTAGTGGGTAGCTACACATTGTGATAATAGTGCCACATGAGGAGCATGAGACTTCCACTCTTCTAGTTGATGGATTGATGGTCAAGCAACATGGTTTGAGAATTGCACCAATAATAGTTGAGTTATTCCCACCTAGATAAATCGACATGAGACTTTGTTCATCCATTGATTGGGTGGCTAGACACATGATTGAGATGTGTGCCCCAAAGGGTAAACATTTTGCTTTCATAAATGGAGGTTGATTAGACACATCATAAAAAATTTGTGAGTAGTGGAATGAGCATGTATGGATGCTATATAATAATCTTAGTATACATGGAGGGACATGGGATAACCACCCACGTATTTGTAGTATCAATGATATGAGTTCCAGTGTTAGCTTGCACATGGAATTTCATACTTTGGAGAATCTCAATATGATTTGGCCCCACATCGAGAAGTTCAAGCTTTGTGGGAGAGTCTCAAAGATGTTTAGTTTGGCATGGGGAGTGATAAATTGCTTATGTGGTGGTATGATTTTTACTTCCTCATTTTCATCCTCCACGAGGATGAAATTTTGTTGTTGTTACTGACATTTGTAAGGATGCAGACAAGACCATGAGACCCTGACATTCTTTGGAATGACAACTTTCCAAAAAGGGAAGGAACATTTGGATCCTTACAGAGAAGGCAGTGGGATACAAGAATTCTACTCAGTTATCTTAACTGGGTGAATTTTTTTTGGAAGAAGTGTTAGCCATTAGGGGAATGACTATAATCAAACTGGTGCAGTGGAAAGCATTGCCTAGTGAAGATGCAGCTTGAGAGGGTGAACAAATTTTGCAGCACCCTGGATTTGCTTCTGCTTGAGGACAAGTAGAATTGGGAGGGGAGTATTGTGATGTCCTTTCCTTGAAGGACATTAAAGGTTGACCTTGTCAGTGCCTATGGTTTTAAAAACTGAATTAAATAAATTACGCCTATAAAATTTGGATAAATTAATACTATTGAGGCATGTACTAAATTAAATTTCCAGTTTTGGGTTTTTATGTAATTAAATATTATGGAGAATAATTAATTTGGAAATGAGTTGTAAATGTTCTAGAAGACAGGAGGGCACACTAGGAAGGACAACTTGATTATGATAAAAAATGGTATAGTACAAAAGCAGGAAAACATAATATGTCATAAAAAAGACACCAACTGTCAAAAGCAGGGAAAAACAAGGCAGTTTGAAAAGCAAGAAAGTGTAGAAAAAATTGTAAGTCATAAAGCACACAACTTTTGGTTAAGGATGGTGCACTTTACAATTTTTTTCAAGGATTCAAAGCAAGGAAACATTACCTAAGGCATAAACTTGCTAATCTCATCAAGGAAGGTGCACTCATGGCTTAGGGTTAGGGTTTGCAAGTGGGTAACTTAATCAACAGGTTTGATAACTTGCTCAACAAGTCACGCAGTCTATAAAAGAATGCTTCCAACTCCTTTGAAAATATTTTGATCATTATTATCTTGATGTTGAGTGAAGCATATATTCTTGTTTGAGTGATGTGCCTCAACTACCTTGGGTGATGCGCCCCAAGATTTCCTAGTCTCTTTTATCTTCTATTATTTTCCTTAGTGCAGCCACAGAGAGCCAAGCGGAGACCATTGAACACCAATATCAAGATCATATATAAGCCATTAAGCCTTGGAAATTGAGCTCCAATGAAGGATACTTCACTTATGCTCTCAGGGATGTAAGAGTGTTGTCGGGTGTTAGTTTCAAGCTTCTAATCTTCAGTATCAGGAATCTTTGAGGGATATCAACACCTCCAAAATATTGATGAGATTCTCCTCAGTTTATTAAGATTCTAATCTATGATACACAACAATATTTCTTCTCCATGTGGTTGTAATGCCAAAATTTCAGTGAGAGACACATTCTAATGCTCATTTAATGAGCTTTTTGTTAGTTTTTATTCACTGATAGTGATACTATGGCCATCATAATGATATCCAAGTTTGATAGTGCTTAATAGAGTATGATAAACCTTTGATAATAATTATTTTTAGATCTGATAAAGTACAAAATTGAATTTCATCTTTATTTTCTTACCTATGCTCTTTAGCTAGTCAAATTTGACTAGTTTTACTATTTTCGATGCCATAACTGCTATGTGTGCTCAAATTGCATTATGTAAGTTTTTTGAGGTCAAACACTCACTCCAAAACCCAAAAAACCTCATAGAAAATTATTTCATTGAGTCCGTACAATTTTTGGGAGACCTCCTCTATGCAAGCAATCTCTAGGCATAATTTCCTAGTTTTTCCCAAAACACACCCAAACACTTAAAAAATGTCCCAAACTGTTCTAAAAAGGGATAAATGATGTTATCAAAATAAATAGAGACTTATAAACTCCCTAATCCTTCTTTATCCTCTGGTTGTTTAGAATTGATTGTTAAGGTCTTGGTTTTCACCGGTTGGGACTCCCAAAATCCTGGTAGTAGACTTGAGCCTGGTTGATGCTCAAAAACTAAAAGGGCCCAACATACAGTAATTAGGAATATGAACCTTCATTTCACCTGTATATATGATAAATTACAACCCATTAACCCTCTAAAACTCTATGTTGATGTCATTAATGCTTATTTTTGTTGTTGTTGAAGAAATTGCTTAATCACCTTGTAGAATTTTATTCCAATTTTCTTGAGATAAGAAGTAAGAGTTAATATTTCAGATCGGATTTAGATAAGGGATGTTACATATATTTATTGCATTCTAACATGGTATAAATCACTTGATTATCAGTCATCGATGTAAATTGTTAACAAGTGTGAGAGAAATCACTAATGATGGCAATGCCTCACAAGGTATCATAGTACATTCCAATGAATGTGGATGAATGAGATAATGTTGAACACTCGTGGAATCATTCGATCCATGGCCAATGATGTAAACCTACTGTCGAAAGCGAGGATTCATGTCATTGTGGCATGCAAGTTTCAATGTACTAAATGGTTTATAATCTTGATTCCTGGATGATCTGTTGAAGTTAACAGGAATAGACTCTTCAAAGAAGGGACATGATGTATCCCACATCATTGACATGAATCCAACACAGGAGAGTGATGATATATGGTATCTCTGATGAGCATAAACTGACATGGGGATGCAGGTCAATAATACTGCAAAAAGGATGACTCATGCTAACTTCCCTTGAACATTGGATGGTACAACAAGGGACTTGGTAGCATTGAATTCATGAGACATGAACCATAACATAGTGGGACAATAACCAAGACATTCTTGGAAGGATTCAAAGAAGTGAAACGACTCAAAGGATTGGTACAACTTAGAGGCAAGAAGATTACCCAACTATAAGATGAGACGCAAACAAACTTATTTTTTCCAATTCCCCCTCATCATGATGCATGCGTACCTCTTTGCTTTTTAATGAGATTGAGGAGGATAATAGATGCTCAGTATAACTTATCTTAGATGAGTCCCTCGTTACATGTTTAACGAACCTGAAGAAGGAGGGGTTCAATCTCATATGGGACCTTTAATGTATTGTTTTACAAGTCTAGAGAAGGTAAACTCACTTATCTTTTCACATTTAGAGTTTGAAAGAATCTAAAGAAGACTCAAAGATGTCTTTTTCATAGATTTAGTCTCCTGCACTCTAAAAAGGATAAAATGAAAGGAAGGAGAATTCTTCTAGTCAGTACACCTTTTTTGTAATTAGTCCAAGTGGTATGAAAAAGGGGTAAACTATCACCGGATAGGAGTCCTTTCAAATCCTTTTACGAGTGATAAGGAAAACAAGTTTTCCAAACAGACTTTTCACGTTTAGGGAGCCTGAAAAGAGATTAAAATATATTCCAAAGATATCATTTTTCATATGTAGTCTAACGAGGTCGAAAAAGTGATAAACTATGACTCCAAAGACACTTCTTCATTATTTTACAAGTACGAGAAAAGTGGACTAATCTCAACACCTTTTTATCTTAATTTTAATGAGCATGACTAAGGTATCAAAATCACTTGAACCTTTTTTTTCTTGTTTTAACTAGAGCATGAAAAAGTTTAAAATAAGCTCAATACCTCTTACTATTTTTAACGAGCTTAAATATGGGTGGAAATAATGCGCAAGTGTTTGCTTCATTTTTTTAAGAGCTTGAAATTGAGAATGGACTATGCTTGGGATGATTATTTCATTTTTAATGAAATTGAAACTGAGAATGAACTATGCTCTAGATGATTATTTCATTTTTATTGAGATGGAAGCTGAAAATAAACTATGCTCAAAATGATACCCATTGTTGAGTTTCTTCCCAACATGATATCCAGAGGTTAGTGCTTCGAGTGATACCCATAGGAAGGTTTTTTGCCAACGTGATATCTAGAGGTTGGAACTTTGTCCCCATCATGACCTGTTGGAATATTGAACAATACTGAGAGGGGAGGGGGGTGAATAAGTATTGATAATTTTTAATGATTTAAACCACTTTTAATTTATTCATTAACACACATGATCAATAAGAACACACATAACACAAATTTATTGTGGAAGCTCAATTGGGTAAACCACCAATACTTCCTATTATTGCAAAATTGTATTTACAAATAGTTTATTCCTGCTCCTACAGACAAGGATGGTATTGCACCCTATTTACCAACAACTACTGTAAGGAGGCTACAACCCCTTGGTTTTACTAGATTCTACTGAAAGGATGCTATTACACCCTATTTACCAACAACTATTGGAAGGAGGCTACAACCCCCTTGCAAGCTTGTAGCCTGCCCTTGCACCATCCTTCCACCCTAATATGTTTTTGTCAATCTTCCAGATCTCTTTTTCCTTCAATCACAAATTAATTTTACACATCATTGGTCTCTGCCTCTTCTAGCTATTGTTATGATTTGGATTGTCGAGACAATTTCTCTCACTCATCATTCTTTCTATAAATACCCTCTAACATGTTTTTTGTGAATGCATCTCTTCATCATCGCGCCTTTCCATTCTTAGATCATGCCTCTTCATGAAAACTCAATTCTTCATTTTAAATATATTTAGGTTTATTAGTCATACCTTTTCGCAACAAAATCTTACCAGAATTTCCTCTTCGTAATGATAATTCTTCACCAGAAATTCTTCTGAATTCCCATTTTTCTGCAATAGATCCTTTCTGCAACCATCCTGAGCCATTGATCCAATGCAGAATCTTTCTTGTCCGTCGATATAACACACAGATTTCCCTCCATAATCATCTTTCTACAATTGTCTTTCTGCAACAACCTTTCTTCACCGTTGATTTCTTGCAGACTCTTCTTCGACCGTTGATCTAAGATTAGATGCGGATTGCGGGTTTTCCAAATTTCTTAAAAGTGCTTCCGCAATTTTATTTCTACAAAATTTCTTTCAAGACGTCAATCTTATGCAAACTCTTTCCGGATCCTCGATCTTTAGATCAAATTCAGATTGTTGTTTTTCTAATTTTTTTGAAAATACATCCGCAATTTCCTTTTCACAATCTTTCTTTCGCACCGTTGATCTCTTGCTGAGGATTTCTTGACCGTCGATCTTGTGGATTGTGGATTGTGGGTTTTCCAAATTTCTTGAAAATACTTCCGCAATTTCCTTTCCATAATATTTCTTCCGTGTCATTAATCTCTTGCGTAATATTTTCCAACCGTCAATCTTACGGATTGCAGAATGTGGAACCACACTTTCCCATTTTGAACCTCCTCAATTCTCTTCCGCAACTTTGCTTTCGCGTTTCTTATGAACGATTGATTTCCTTGTGGGTTCACTCCTGACCGCTGATCTATGATCAAATGCAGATTTATGGATCTTCACTTTTCTTTGTGCAGATATCATTCACCACCGTCGATCTTCTCAAAATTGGCCTCCCCAATTTCTCTTGACTGATCTGGACCGTCTAATTTTTCACTTCACTTTAGGGTTTGGGAATGTTATTTTCCATGCATATTTATTTTTCAGATATTATTATAGATCATTGATCTTTGTCTCTTGAATGATCTAGGCCATTCAAAATTTCTTTGGCGCTTCGGACTGTTATTTGCCACTGCTCGCTTTGCGGATATTTCCCGTGTCATTGACCTTGTAACTTATTTTCTTATTCGACTTTGTAATTCCTCTGTCTTTCACCTTGTCATCATGTTTGATTGGTTATTCCTTTTTCATTGCTGAACTCCTAATCCACATAATGGAGCCTTTGTCTTTTATTGAGTTCATCCTGCTATTATATCTATTGGTTATCTCTTTGTCATTCCTGAACTCCTTTGACATCAATGACAACTATATTCTCAACATGACTGACAGAAGCCGGCAACTTAAATATAATATGATGTACACAGGTTGGAGACATGCCCCCCAAGATTCATTTCATTAGTTGAATCTTTTGCTTCACCCAATTAAAATCTTGCCTATTAATTTAATAGGAAAAGGTTCACAGGAGACGGAGGAAGGAATAGGATCAAGTAACACAGGCGGAGCAAATGAAGGTTCAGGTAGTAAATATGGTGGAAGACTCAACTCAATGTGATGGGAGTCTATTTCATTTTGTAAATAGATTAACACAGATAATGAACTATGCTAGTAGGTATCTATTTCATTTTTTAACGAGCTTGACACAGAAAGGGAACTATGCTCATATAGACTAGGTACTACCCAAGGATTAATTGATTCAAGAAATTGTCGCACCATAGAGGAAATTGTGTTCATTGTGGAAACATGTCATGGGGGATTAGGGGAAGGCAAGGGAAATAATCTCATGAGTAAGGAATATTTAAGGATTCGAATCCCCACACTCTCTTAACAGAGGTTTGAATTTGATAAGAGATGAACATTGTTGGCAGAGTTGTGATTAATGTTGGGGTTGCAAAAGTCAAGTTTGTTAATGGTAGCAATTTCACAGTGGTAAGGAAATTGTACCAAGTGAAATACCGAGGATGCAACAATGTTCATTGCATAGAACCGATTACGACCAAACAACAAGTTGTAATCTAAAGGTGTATTGAATACTTACACATGAATGGAAACAATCTTTCCCCCCATTTCCATAGGTAAAGATGATGAGAGTCCATAAGGTTTAAAGACACGACCATTAAAATCCCAGAGAGTAGCAGGATATCAGTTAACTTTAGGAGAACTAATGGTCCTTCAACAACATAAAGACATGATGGATGTGGAGGCACTTTCATCTAGGACAGTATGATGGATACTTTTCCAACTAACACTGTTATTAATTTGGAATGTGAGTTGGTGATAAAGCCTCGTTTTAATATAGTCTAGACTCTACAACTCCAATAATAAAAAACAATGTTCTACGCTAATTGGAAAATTTTGTAGAACTTCAAGAGTGGACATGGCACAAGGTGCTTGGGACAAATCCTCAACAATATTATAATTTTGATTGACAGGGGAATTTGGTTTAGATGTCGACTTTTAAATTGTGCTTTTTGGTGGGTGCAACATTGTGTTAGAAATAAGATTCTCTATTTGAAGAGGGCCAGAAGGTGGAGGAGGGGTGAAGGTGGAGGTTTATGAATACAACTTCCATTGGTTGTTTTCTCTGGAACATGGTCATAAGTATGAGACTTGTTTGATAAATTAATCATCTCACTGCACATGAGGACATGATTGCTTGTGGAGGCATCCCCTTGATGATACTGACTTGTTTTTCCCCCTTATGGGGGGCTCGTGTTGTGTGCATCCATTTGCTACTATTGTGGAGGAAGGGGTCAGTTGATATTATCAGTTGGGAGGTATCTTTTAGAAAATTATTTACTTTCTCACGATGAGAACAATATTTAGCATAATAATAACCTCCATAGATAAGGCAAGGAAACTTCGCCTTATGTTAGGCTTCGATGTTGGTTTCTTGGGTTTTAGGATTACTCTGTTGATTCATAGATTTATTTAGATTTCAATTTGTTTTTCTTCATACCTCCTGATTATTGAGATGAAGAGGATTGAACTGTGTTCACCTCAAAGTTTTGGGTAGGAGACAATGAATATTTGGTGTTGCTTCCATCCTATGTTGAAGTTGGACTAGGGGTCATTTGGCCTTGTGGTCTTGTCGATGGAGTCATAGATCAAGTATTCAAGAAACCCACTACACCATAAGCATGGGATTATGGAGCAGGTCTTGAAGGGTCACTAGTTGGATAGGGAGCATTAAGGATTAAGTCATAGAAAGTGTTAGATTGAAAATAAACAAAATCCATATATTGAGCAGGTCTTATCGCTTGCTCTTTAGTGACAACACCTCTCATAGCAACATCCATAGCAATAGGTGTCAAAAGTGACTTGGTAAACCAATAATCTAGTAGTCGGTCCGAAATGGTGGCTTTTATTAAATGACGTCATTGTCTCCACTCATGAATATGATCAAATATGTGGGTGGAAGTGGATTGTCGAAGAGAAGTCAAAAGCTTAGTACCGATTTTATATCAAAATGGTAACTGGAAATGTGTTAGAAATTCCATGCCAAGGGAGTTGAAATTAGCAAAGAAGTGTCGTGGTAATTTGATGTACCAATAAGATTTATTTGGAAATGTCTCAATCAAATGGAGTCATCCATCAAGGAGTTCGAAGAACACCATAGACAACAAGTCATGACACGGTTGTTTGGATCTTATCCTATTTTCCCATGAAACATGGGAATATCAGAGGGTATTTTGGATGGGATTGGAGGCCGTAATGGGGCGTGTTGTATGGTGTCATTTTTCAATTGTGACAAGTCAAGTAATTCTGATGTATCCAAGAATGGTAATTGACGACTGACTTGTGGAAATTTATAATAGTGACGTGACATAGGAATTCAAGTAGGACTATAAGATAGTTGTGTTAACACATTAAAACATGTTGGTGATTCCATGTATTGAGGTTGCAGGGGTTGAGAGGTCAGCACCATGGGGTTAACCGATGATTGGGTAAGAATCCTTATAGAAGTGCGCTCATCTGATGGGGTTGTCCCCATGGAGCATTCATAGCCCCCAGGTAAGGTGGTACAAGATAAAATCCTGAGGCAAGAGACGTAGAGGGGCTGGGTTGAAAGGTTTTTCCTCCACTAAGTGGTTGAATACCAATAGGATTAGATTTCCCCCAAGTTATATACGCCCCCTCTAGTCAAAATATGCCCCCTAGTGAAGCGTGGAGATGGATTCCCTATCAGAATAGATGCAGGCATAGATAAACCAATATGTGTAACTGTCATAATGTTACTTACTTGAGGGAGGGAAGGAGGGACCAAACTACTCTCTATAGGACCTAGGGGAGTACCATTGTGGGCCACTTGACTTGATGATCAAGTAAATCACTTGGTGTAAGCATAGGTATAGCTATAGTAGCGGGATTATCACCAAGGTCCAATGTGAGAAGGTTGGTGTGCACATATGGAAATATCATATCCACTTGACCTGAGTGGGGGATGTTTTGGGCCATCGAAGTTACAGAAACAGGAAAAGGTATTAACAATAGTGGTATGGGCCATAATGATCCTCAAGGGATCAGCCATAGTGACCGTAAATAAGGATGCCACAAATTATCTGAAGGGTGTGGTGGTGTCAACTCCATGTATGAAGACAGTCTGCTATGTGCATTGTGTGGTAAACAACAATACACTAAAAAAGCATAAAAGTACCTAGAAGAGGGTAGTTCTATGAGTACATGATTATAAGTTCTATTCAAAGAGGGATTAGCAGGAGGGACGAGGCCTTTTGAAATAGTTTCAACTTCACATTCAAGTTGATTGTTAAAGGGATCTACATTTCCAACTTTAGAAGGGATTCCTTTGTTGATAGTTCCCTGATTGGAAAAGTGATGTGAGTGTTGTGAAGGCGGAGGTTCTTGCTCCTCTAGGTCTAACCCTTGCACTCTACGGGACCTACAAAGGCCTTGGTTGGCCATGGTGAAATAAAATGATAAAAAGAACAATCCCTAAGGCCAACTATGAATGAGGGATAAACACACCCCTAAAAAATTTAAAGATGATCATCCAAGCAAACAATAGGTAAAGGAATATTTCGAAGACAAGATGTCAAGCCATTAATGAAGATATGAGTGATAGTTATGATAACCTTCTTGGATCAATACCCCAAGGTGGAATAAAGTGCTCGTAGGAAAATACCCTCTTGAATCACTGAAACAAATATTGAATTCCTATCGAAGGAAATGTAAGGAACCTTCTTGTAGAAGGAAACCCCCTTACAATCACTTGTGTGGAACCCTAAAGACAAGATATTGTGGTCTCCAATTCAACAAGGAAAACTAGGTGTGTACAATCGACAATCAAGACTAGCAAGTAGGAATGGAGATGTTGGACAAAAATTTATGACCCACAAACTAAGAAGAAAAGGTGCCACCCTTAGGATATATAGGTTCTTCAAATTCCCAAACTTGCATAGCCCCACTAGATGAACGGAAGAGGGGATTCTCAACTGTTCACTTTACTGAGCTCGTGTTTAAATCCCATTCGAGAGGAGATTTATGACCATGTCAATTGCTACTACTGGATTTTGCACTCTTTAATGTTCTATGGCCTCATTTAGTAGCCTTGGAAAATTCACTCACTTATCCTAGTCCAAAGCACCTAATCCTTAAGCTATTGTTGGTGTGCTATAAAGAAAAATGTCTAATTTATTTTATTAGCATGTTGGTTGATTTTAAAGGTTGTTCCTTACTCAAAAGGGTAAATGGAAGTCAAACTAGTGATGTGAGGACTCGACTCTAAACCATGCAAAGAAATAAGATGCAAAGTATTCACTTCATTGAACTTTATATACGGGGAAGAGAGAGATTATTTTTTCGTTTCCAATGCAAATGCACTTTTTAGTTTTCCTTTTTATTAATGAAGAAGAACAATTCCAAACCAAACACTATGATATTCCTAATATTTCAAGCTAGTATAAAAATAAACCCTCTAAACAAACACCAAAGCAATGTAGAGATTTTTTCTTCTTATTGTTTTCTTCCTTTCAAACTTCTAAATTGCATAAAAGAATTGAAAAAATTAACTCCTTTGTTTTGATAGAAAAAATTAATAGCACTTGTAAAGTATTTAAGGGAAAATAATATGAAACTGTTTTTTACTTTCAAAGACTCTCAAATTGCATCAAAAGACTTGAAATAAAAACTTCTTCGTTTCGATTACAAGATCAAATGACAATTGCAATAGATCTAAAAGAAAAGAAGAGAATAAAAAGATTATATTTTCAAGAGCTTTAAAATAGCATAAGAGACTCGAAAGACAATATTCTTCTTTGTTCTAATTGAAATAAAAGGATTTAATCACTTTTTGCAAAAAAAATGATATCAAAGAAGTCAAAGAAAACAAGCACTCACCCAAAGTAAGAAGTCTCAAAGAAATTCAATCACCCAAGCATCTTCCATAACTAGTTACTTGCAAGACAAACAAACCAAATAAAGAAAATATGGCCATTTTGAAACCTATAATATTCAATCCAAGAAAGATCATATGGCAATGAAGAAATGTGACAGGGATATAAGGTTCCTGGACTCATAAGGGATCAATGTTTCACCCAAACAAAGACAAACAAGGACTTGAATGCAAGAGGCCCAAGTAACACACTCCAATTTCCAAACCACTCAAGTAGGTCCCAAACATAAACAAACAAGCTTTGAGGATTTTAGGTTCAATACAATAGAGGTTTGAATGCCACTCGAGAAATCATAGTAGGAAGGTTGTGAACTCAACCAAGTATCAAGCTATCCTAGGTTGATGTTGCACATCCAAAACTTGACAAGGAGAGATGGATACCAAATAGGGTTCGAAAAGCAATCAAACACACAATTTCAAGGCACACCAAGCTTTTATTAAGCAACAAACACTCACACACAGGGTCTTGAGACAAAAAACCAAGCAATACTAAGCAAAAGGGACTCTAAAATGCCCTAAATAGAGGATTATCGCCCTTGTGACCTCATAGACAAAGTGATAAAAGGGTATTATCTCCCTCTTATAAACAAGCAGGGATGGATAAAATTGAAATGATCACCCCTAGACAACTAGCATGGAGGGGTAAATGGAAATCATCGCTCTGTAATCTTATTTGGGGGAGGGATAAAGTCTTGAAAAGTAAATTAAATGACAATTTTGCTCATATTTAGGAATGGATGGGGGCTTAGGATCAAGATAATTCCCAATACTAATTGAAGAAAGTATAAAATAAAAATAAAAACACACTTGAATAAATTCGAACATCCAAACAAGTACTCAAAGTGCTAGAAAAGTCTAGGAAAAATCCCCAATAGAGTCATTAGTTTCCATTGTATAAAATTATCCCTATGGAAAGGTGGAAATTCTATTGGATATATGATGACTCCCTAATCCAATACAGAGGCAAATAAATAGACACTAACTTTTTCTTATACCTTTATTTTATGCTTACAACAGGGTAAGAAGAGAAGAGAGTGGGAAATGATAGATAACTTACCTATTTCTAGATGCTTGTCCTCATTGATCCAACCTTTGAACTTGATGCCTGAAGTTGTTAGGATTAATTAATCCTCCCTCTACCCACATAGTCTATTTGGTCTATTTTACTAACTTATGAGGTCTCATCACTTCACTAGTGTATGGGGGACACACCTAGGAGCCACCTACCACTTACTACACCTTCATGCATGATTTTAGGTGCCCCAAGGACTAATCCCTATAATTTAGGAACCCATTATGAGTGGCACCATCAGTCTCCTTCAGTTGAACTAGGTAGGTATTTAGTTATGTTCAATTATTCTATGTTTACCATAAGTTAGATGAATATCAACTATCCTAGCTCCAGTTTGCAAGATTTAAGGGAGTGTGGGAGCCTTTGTTCACCTACCCTCATCAGTTAATGGATTGTAGGATGAATTAGTTATCTGAAGTTGCATTAGTGAGATCCATTGTTGATTTTTCCCACACTTAGTTAGCACACGAGTCAGTTTGAGTTGGTGAATTTGAATCCTATCCAAGCATTCAAATTCTTCCTATTGTATGACTGTTGTATTACATAGACAATAATGATAATTAATGTAATGTTATACTGACCAATTTTTGTATCATGTGTGTGAAATTTCTGCCATGAATCCATTCATCAGTTTACATTGAATTGTTAATTCTTTTGTGGGCTTCGTTTAATATTGCTTTCATTCAGTTTTGAAGATCCATGGTTCACCAAATTTAACATGGTATCAGAGCCTATGTTTAGGCCAAAATCAAACCTCACAAGATTCCATTGATGCACCATAAGCCATTGGGTTCCACATAGATCTTGGAATTATTGCCTTGCTCCCTCTGGATTATGTCGAGAGAAGTCTATCTAGGTGTGATGCACCCAGAGAAAGTGCACATGTTTAAGTGGAGAGTATTTGATCTGATATGATAGAAAATTGAAGTGTTTTTGCAGGTACATTCAAATATTTCTTGAAGAATTGTTGCTCAATATTGCCGTGAAATGCAGAATTCAACATCTCTGACTCCTAGGATCCTTACACCCTTCAATTACTTCTATTGGAGGGAAGATATGCATGTGGTCTTGCACAACAAGGGTCTATATAGGCACACCATGGGCAGAGAAGTTGAACCCCAACAATATATTGAAAATTCAAATTATATGAATAAGCTTGATGAAGATTTTGGCTTCATGTGCATCCACATCTCCATGGTGTTGTTGTTCCATCTTAAGGAACTTAAGACTCCGAAAAAAGTATGTGATAAGATCGAATCCATATTTGGAAAACAGGGTGAGATGAGGGGCCATATCCTGGAGAATGACCTGATAGAACTACAACCTAGTAACTTTGAAACAATACAATAGTTCTCCTTCAAATTCAAATCCGTATTCATGCAATGCAAGGAGTGCAGGATGAGAAGAAGGATGAGAAATTGGTGCTCTCAATTCTGAGCAATCTTGGCTCAAATTTTTCAATTTTTGTATCTACTTTCCACTATGGGAGGCTAACCACTCCAAATTGGTGAATTCCATCCCTATATTCCTTGATAGAATCACTAATCTAGGAACAAGATAAGTTGATTCAAATGGGAGTGCTCAAATCCTCCAAGATTTAGGTTCTCTTAGCTGGAGACTCTAAGAATGTGCAAGAAAACGGGAAGCAAAGAGGGAAAGAGAAGAAGAATATTGATTCGAAGCCTAAGGATAAGCATAATCCTTTAGATGGAGCCTCTGGTTCTAAGAAAAACAAAAGAAAAAAGTTTGAAAAAGCTAAATGATCTTACTGCATGAGAGGATTTCATCCAGAAATTCAGTGTATGAAGAATACCATTGACCAGATGTCTAAATTCCTTGAACAAAACTACATTTCCCTTCCTCAAGATGCAAAGAAGTTTGAAGTTGGAAACTAGACTGATGAACATGAGAGATGTCATTATTTGAAAGCAGGCTTCACTACATGAAAGGCCTATCTGATTGATTAAATAGCTTCCAACCACATGGTTTCCTCCAAAGAATCCTTCACTTCTATGGATCTCTCTAGAATACCAAGCATACATATGGGATATGATTCAAAAATCCTATCTGTCATGAAAGGTCCATTAAAATTGAGCATGGAGAGTTCCAAAATGTGCTTTATGTTCCCTCCTTGACATCAAAACTGTTGTCTATTTACCAGATGACACGTACTGGTTCTCCCAAGAGAGTCACATTTGATTCAGACATAGTGGAGATATCTGAAGTCTCTACTGGAAATTTAATAGATAAAGGAGTTGTTAATCATGACTTCAAGGCATATGAGTTGTCTAACTTTATTCCTAATTCCTTTTCAAGTGCCTTATTGACTCATGCCAATAACACAAGCAAGCTGTGGCATGAAAGACTTGGCCACTTGAACTTCAAGTATCTCTATCGGTTGCACCATGAAAAGATGGTAGAGAGATTTCCTCTCATCAAATATTCCGAAGGAGTGTGCATTGGCTGCTTGGTAGGGATGCATACAAAGAAAATATATGAGGTTTGGAAGGAAACAAGAGCTGCCTTCACATTAGATCTAATTCATAGTGATGTCTACAGACCGATGCCTACAACATCTATGAATGGATCCAAATATTTTCTGACCTTCATTGATAACTGTTCAAGGTGTTGTTGGGTATACTTTTTGAAGCAAAAGTATGAGGTATTTGAGACTTTCAAAGTATTGGTTGAGAACACTCTTGAAAAGAATATCAAAGCACTTAGATTTGATAATGGAGGTGAGTATGTCAAAGGAAAATTCCGACAACTTTGTGCATCAATCAGAATTCAAATGCAACACTCAGTCCCATACACACCACAATAGAATGGTGTAGATGAGAGGAAGAACAAACCTTTGAAAGAGATGGCTACACTTCTTCTATAAGCAAGAAACCTTCCTCCTTATCTATGGGATGAGGTAATCAATTATGCTTCTTATATCCATAACATGGTGCCTCACTACTCAATGATTAAGGCTACTTATTTCAAATCATTGATGGGGCATAATCCCAATGTCTCACATTAGAGAGTTTTTGGCTCCATGGCTTGGGACATAATTCCTAGTGATAAGAGGAAAGCCTTCCAAGCCCAGAGTAGCAAATGCATACTGTTGGGATATGTCGATGATGCGAAGGCATACAAACTGATGGACCTTGCAACTAAAAAGTGCTTCATAGAGCGTAATGTGCAATTTGAAGAAGATGAGGTGCATGATCCACACCAAGTTGAAGCAGAAGAAGGTATAATTTTTCATTCATTTCCGTTTGGAATTGATGATGTCTTGGCTAATGCTTCAGATTCAGAAGATGAGGATCAAGATGATCAAGAACATGATATTGAGATTGGATCTCAAGAAGATCCATATCCAAATCCAACACCTAATCCAAATCATAGGCCTAAATGGGCCCAAAATCTCATTGAAGCAACTGGGCATATTGTTGGGGATCCAGATGACAGAAGAAGAACAAGGTCCCAGCATAAAAATGAAAATGTTGCTTTCCCATTCAGATCCACTTCTGCCAAATAGGTGTTTCATGATGATGGGTTCAGATCCTCAGTCATTCAAAGATGATTTCCATGATCCAATATGGAAACGAGCTATGGATGATGAGTTTGGTTCGCTACAAGACAAAAAAACATGGGATCTTGTCACTTTGCCTCCTGGGAGGAAGTTAGATTAGTGCAAATGGATCTATAAGACAAAGCTAGTAGCCGATGGAACCCCAACCAAGTACAAGGCTCGATTTGTGGCAAAGGGTTACTCACAAATCCATCGGCTGGACTATAATGAGGCATTCACTCATGTTGCAAGAATGGACTCTATAAATGTTGAACACACCAGGAACACAGAGAGGGGGGGGGGTGAATCTGTGTGTGCAGTATTTATTACTTTTTCAACTTTTATAATCAACAACTTATTTAATATTATGCATTATCACATTATCATTATATCATCATCAGCATTGCTATCATCATCATATCATCATCATCACATAGAAAGCATAGCAACACAGTACACAAGATTTTTACGTGGAAACCCAAGTCTTGGGGGGAAAACCACGGAAGCCTTTTTAAAATAGTTTTCCAAAAATAACTGGAAGGAGGCAACAACCCCCTTATTACAAAGACTTCAATTTTCCAGCTTCAACTGGAGGGAGGCTACGAACCCCTGATTTACAGGCTACGACCTGAAGGAAGCTACCACTCCCTGGTTTTCCAGTTTCAGCCGGAAGGAGGCTACGACCTCCTTTCCTTGCCCCATCCTGCCACCCTGATAAGAATATAGACACTGAACTACTGAACCGCAACCGCACTGATCCCGCGGACCTGCTAATCAACACATGTACTATACTGCACAATTTGTACCACACTGCACATCCACTGCCACTACTAATCACTGATCACTATCTGCTGTATCACACTGCTCATCAACTGATCACTGTCTGCTGTATCACATTACTCATCATCCGATCATTATTCATAAACTCATCACTTGCTCATCACTGCACTAGAACTAAAATAGTAACATGTCCAATTATGCTGTACCAATCAATCATCCAATCGAGTCAATCTGAGTCTGCACACCAAACTCTGTCCACCTGAATCAAACCAACTGCTCATACAACTTAGCCAATCTGAGTCAAACCAATTGCTCATAAGGCAGCCTGTGCCAATCCAATCTCTGAATCTACTACATATATCACTGCCACATACTGCTCATGTACCTCTCATCATACACAATTACTGAACAAGTAAATCTGCTATGCTTATGCTGAACACAAGGCATGCATCATCATAGTATAGAAGAATACCATGGCATATAGGTATATGATAAAGTATAGTAGAGCATCACCGCATCATATCATAGCACATGTCAAGGAGAGTGTGCATCATCATATCAAGTCAAGACATGTATCAAGGAGAGTGTGCATCATTATATCAAGTCAAGACATGTATCAAGGAGAGTGTGCATCATCATATCAAGTCAAGATATGTATCATGGAGAGTGTGCATCATCATATCAAGTCAAGACACGTATCATGGAGAGTGTGCATCATCATATGTATCATATATCATCATCAACATTGCAATATCTTCACGCTTCACTGTTTGCTATACTTGAACATACCCCTTCATGCTACTACATATCACTATACATTGTGCACACTTGTACACTCCAATGTACACTCTAATATACATACCTTTGCTAAAATACACTCGCACAACACTTTACATTCACTACTTCACATAATTGTATACTTCACAGTATAATTCATATAAATACAACAATATAGATATACTTGTAATCTTTGCACACATACCTTGTCATAGAAGATCCCAACTTTTGACTGTAAAAGGAACAACAATAAAACTGTGGATGATCTCCAACTTTAAGCTAGGACTGTATATTGTAAGTGCTGTAGATGACTTTAAAAGTCTAAACTTGACCTTACATGCAGACACAGATACCTTGTCACTGAATACTGTGCTTGTATGGCAGACTTCAAATTTGACCTTATACTTGGATTGTAAGAGGGCAGAAGTACTTAGTCAAGTATGAACTGTTTGCATCATGGATAACTCCATATCAAAGTACACAGACCCAGTCATCACTGTGTGGTCATAGCTTATCTTCATGTCACTATATGCTACTGTGTAGTGACTTTTGACTGCTGCCTAACTCCTGCTCATTGCTATTCAACAAAACTTCAACTTGACTACCTCACAGCTTTGCAAACTTGGATGCTCAGTGATTTGGTTCGTGGATAGCTTGCTATGTCACAAAAAAAATGGCAGCACTATCATTATCATACACTACCTCAAGACTGTAATCACATTCCTAGAACTGGGAGATGTGAACTTGACAAAGCCAATTGTAACCTTTTCCCAAAAAAAGCTTGGACTATAATAAAGCTGGATTTCTCTCTTGTAAGATAAAACAACAGCCAACTGAAAACTCCTCCAAATATTGGATTGTGACAAGCTTGTAACCCAAAAACATGAACTATGGCATGCGCAAATTCAGAGATAAAAAATTTAACAAACTTTTCTGTTGCAGCTGTGAATTCTCCTTCTACCCACGAAACTTCTGCCTCAGCCTAGTGAAAATTAGAGATGTTAAACTGTTGTAAAATTCAAATGCCTTACTGTGTCCGAATTTCAGAGATCAAAGGAGAGGTTGCATATGCTACTACTGTTTGTCATCTGCTGCTACCTGAAATTCAGACATAAAGAGAGATTTCATTTTTTGTTGTTGTTTTCATATGTTGCTACCCCTCCACAGGCCCTAGATCATCTTTGAAGCATCCCTAAACACCAACAAGCTTCACCTTCGTTGGCTGCCTTCAAAACAAAGAAATTAACCCAAGACCAAGTCCAAAATGGACTGTCATAAACCTCTGAAAAATTCAAGGCTGTCTGCTGCAAAAACTCGTGGTCTGCAATTCAGGACTGTCTACTGCCACCTTAGTTAACCATTCGAAAATCACAGAGCTATTGTCTCAATACCACATCTTTTGAATAACGTTTTCACTCCTATTTATACTCGTTTGCCATAAAATTTTGGAGCCGACATGTCATGTATATTTATTTTTGTTTTAAATAAATTTTAATTTAATTCAAAAAAACTTTATGGGGCCAACTTCTAGGATAAGTTAAGTCCTTAAAAAAATGTTTTATTTATTTAATATTTAAACATTTAAGGGTCATGTTTTAAAGGGCTGATTTTCATGAGGATTGAAGGTTTTATTAATTAATAAAAGTGTTTTATTCATTAAAACTTTTTAATATTTAAACCAATTTTTAAGGGTGACTAAAGGTGCTTCATTGGTAGGTCAAATATTAAGCTTATTATTTTAACTTCATTAATATTTGTTAAGAGGTCTTTCCTTTTGTCATTAGGGCTTTAACAAATTGTCAACATTGGAGAATATGTTTAATATTTCATTACAAGTTAACATATGTTAGGACATCACAAAGTGTAAGGATTATATGCTTTAAGGGTTACCATGAGATATTTGTGTAAGGGGATCATTAAGACGACATTTGTGTTTTAAGGGCAAGGCAAGTGGGCTTAGGGAACATAGACAAGAGTTTTTAGGGTATTATGTTAGGTCATTAGAGTCACCACAAGTGAGGACACATAATCATCAAGGTGTTTGGGTGCCTAGGCTTCTCCTACAGTACCATGACCTCCATCAAGCGCAAATGACCACTGAAAGGGTCATTTGGACTCTGGCAACTTTTTCAACCCACCAAGGACACAATCCAAGGCAAGAAGGGCATGGTTGTACTGGGAGACCAATGAAACAATCGGGGAACCATCGAACCAAATTAGAGGTGCTTAAGCACCCTACAGGGCTTTTGGCAATGTACCAAGGGCTCCAAGGGCTTCAGACTTGGGCTTGGACAAATTCAAAAGGTCTCCTTAGACACTGACACTTACTCAACCCTCAGAGGCTCCTCAAGGGGCACCAAGACACATTAACACACACCTGTTGGCATCAATGACAATTTAGCCAACAATAACACTAGTCTCGGCAATTGTAGCTTCAAAGAGGTGGGAGGTACATCACATATATGTGAAGAGTGCCTTCCTCCATGGTGACCTCGAAGAGGAGATCTATATGAGACAACCTAAGGGGTACATTGAAGATCCATCCTTAGTATGCAAACCGAGGAAATCTCTTTATGGGCTCAAGCAAGCCCCTAGGGCATGGTATGCCAAGATGGATGCCTTTCTCATGTCACAAAACTTTGAGAGATACATATCTGACCGCAATGTCTACATGCAACAGAAAGGGGGGGGGGCATTATTTTTTATTTTTTCATATGTGGATGACTTTCTCATTACTAACAACTCTGCTACTGGATTGAGAGGCATCATGTCAGCTTTGAGTGAAGTATTCTTCATGACATATCTAGGAATGTTAAGGCAATTAATTGGTCTTGAAGTAAATCAAAATACTTCAGGAATCATGATTACATAGTCTAGAGACATTGGATCTTTTCTTAAAAGATTCCAGATGAAATATTGTAAAGAAACACCCTTCCACTTCCTATCTGACATCAGGTTGGAAGAAGGTGGTTCCACACAACTGGTTGATGATACACTCTATAGAAAACTTATTAGGATACTATTATACCTCACCCATTCGAGGCCAAATTTGTCTTATGCTGTGAGTGTTGCTGCTAGATACATGCAGGAGCCAAATGAGCTACATTGGAATGCAACAAAGTGCATCTTGCACTATGTGCAAGGTACGACAGACTTTGGGATACACTATTCAACCGATGCATAACTAGATCTGATTAGTTTTATTGATTCAGATTGGCCTGGTGATGGAACTGACGATAAATATACATTAGGATTTGTTTTCATGTTGGGATATGGGCCAATCTGTTGGTCAAGTAAGAAGCAAGCAACTCTTGCACTCTCTTCAGTAGAAGCAGAGTATAGGGGGGTTGTGAATGAAACTATTCAAGCAATTTGGTTGCATGAGATTCTAACAAAGTTTGGTATGCACACTTCTCCTTCAGTAGACCTCTATTGTGACAGTCAGAGTACCATCAAGATATCCAGTGATCTAGTTTAGAAGTAGTGGATAAAGAATATTGAAGTACACTTGCACTACATTTAAGAATTAGTGCATAGTAAGGCTATCACTCTGCATTATTTCCATACATAGGAGATGATTGTAGATATATTCACCAATTCCTTCATTGGAAATATATTTGTCTATCTCATATCTCTTCTTGGTGCAAAGGCTTGATTTATCTATCATTCCTGATTTACCTGCTTATTTTGAGGGGGGGGGGGGGTTCCCATGAGGTTTTCTCCATTTCCTTGTTTGTTAAGCACTCATTTTTATTTCATTTAGATTGTATGGGTGACCTTTGGCCTAGTTTCTAGGTCCCAGGTTTTCGAAAGTTAGGATTAAGGGGGGGTGTTAAGATTAATCAATCCTCCCTTTGCCCACATAGTCTACTTGGTCTATTTTACTAACTTAGGAGGTCATCATCACTTCAATAGTGTACGAGGGACACACCTAGGAACAACCTACCACTTATTGCACCTTTTTTCATGAGTTTAGGTGCCCTAAGGACCAATCCATATAATTTAGGAACCCACTCTAAGGGTCACCATCAGTCTCCTTTAGTTGACCTGGGTAGGTATTCAGTTATGTTTAGTTATGCTCTGGTTACCATCTGTTAGATCACTATCAGTTATCCTAGCACCAGTTTTTATGATTTAGGGGAGTGTGGGCACCTTTGTTTGCCTACCCTCACCAGTTAACTTATTGTAGATTGAATTAGTTATCCAAAGTTGCATTAGTGAGCTCCAGTGCTGATTTTTCCCACACTAGGTCAGTACATGAGTCATTTTGAGTTGGTGAATTGGAATCCTATCCAAGGAATTCAAATTCTTCCTACTGCATGACTATTGCATTACAAAGACATCACTGATAATTAATGTAATGATATTCTGACCAATTTTTGTCTCATGTGTGTGAAATTTCTACCATGAATCCATTAATCAATTTACATTGAACTGTTAATTCTTGTGCAACCTTCTTTTCAGATTGCTTCCATTCAGGCCCGAAGATCCATGGTTTACCAAATTTAATAGAAGCTCCAAAGCTTAAAATAATATTGTAAATACAACATAAGACATCCTTCAAATTACTATTAAGAATAAACAGATCTATCTACTTTGAATGCAACAAAGCAAACATACATGCCATTGAACACAAGTATGGGAGAAATTAGCTAAGATTATATTAAATGGAAAGCCATAAAGAAGCATGTACAATCATATAGTTGGCTTTGAAACAACATTTCCTTCTATATATCCTTCCAAATCCCTTTGAGAATTACACAATAATAAGGACGACATCTCCAATCCTTTTCTCTATTTATCACTCTACAATTGAGTAAAGTAAGGATACTCTCTTATTCCCTCTCATTCACCTAAGGATGGCCCTCATTATATAGGGTTTGAAGGCTTAAATACTATGGAGAAAAGGATGGATCAAGGGAGGATATGATGGATCAAGAAGGATTATCCTCCTCAGAATGGAAAGGGAGGGAGGATTTGAAGCATGGAACCTTCTATCCAAAATCTTATCCAAAATCATGATCCAAAATCCATGCCAAAGTGGTTGGACAAAAATTATTACACCTCTAATGAAGACCACAGAGGGTTAAAATGGGAAATTATCCCTCCCCTAGCACTGGAAGTTGGTTTTTATCCCTCCCTGCACAAGGGGAAGCAGTTAATAATTCTAATGCAAAGCTCAAAATAGGGTTAGTGAAGGTGGATTTCGACCCCCAAATGCCAGGATTCCCTCCCCAACATGGTTAGGGAGTAGAATAACCATACGATAATGGGTCTGTAATCACAGATATTGTAGTTACCCCAATAGATTAATCCTATACAAGATGCCATAGGGGACTGACAACCCGAGTTGTGACGTACGAAAACCCTAACCCCCAAAAGATGGATGGTTTTTTATGTCGGTTATAGATTTTTTCACTTTATGCCGCTAGAGAAGCCCAAGTGACAAGAGGGGAGACCTGGATAAATCCTGAAATCTAAGACAAATCACTAAATCAGAATCCTGTTGAAGAATTCGTAAGGTGAGTGTTTGAAACCCTAGATTTAAAGAAGAGCCACAAATTAAGGATACCCGAATAGGATGGTTACCTTTGGGTTGGAAATGTCACTTAGGTAATTAAATCAGATGGCTTGCAAATATTGAAGTCATATCTAGGATTTTAGTGTGTTGCTTCAAATCATCAAACTCGGACCCTAGGGGATTTAAGCAGATAATTGAGAAATCCCCAAGATGAAGTTGATATTGACAATTATGGCTTCCTACACACTGGTTTGTATGAAAAATACCCAGATGAAACCAGACAAATATTAGTGGGAAAATGGATGACTTGTTGAAGGGGGAGTTTTCTCCCAAACATGGATCAATTCCTAGAGGGGGGAAGAGGAGTCCAACCTAGACATTTTTTAGGGAGAGGGGGATTTTCAGTATGCCACACAAAATATAGATCACCAAATTTGCATATTCCCAGTGCAAATTGGTCGAACAATTTTTCCTATTGCTAAATGAGGGTTTTTCAGTGAAAATTATTGATGGGAAATGCATGGAAATCAAAAGATGGATAAATTACCTGAGAAACACACCCAAATCATTGCTGATGACCTCCTGGATGATGAAGAATTCCTTTCTTGAGATTAAATAATATCGGACAATCTTTTGATGAAGTGCTACTCCAGCCAGTGTCCCTAATGCCCCTGTTTGCCTGCCACACCAAGGAAAATAAACCAGTATGGAAAAAAATGGGAAATTCAAGCTAAAATAAGTACAAGAAGAAGAAATCATAAATAAGTTCAACTCCCTGATAACCAATTGTCAAGATCAAGCAACATGGCAAGTCCCCCCACTAATGCACCTTTCTCAGAATCACCTCCTTCAACTTGCAAGTCAAATAGGTACAAGGAAAGATACAAAAACTATTCCCGATATATCTTAGTGTAGAAGAAAAGCAGTGCGAGTCATCAACTCATTCATTCATCAACCGAGTAGACAAGAGTGCAATCCCAAACAAAATCTCTTTATTTCAATTCTGGTGCCAAATCTCATGAATTACAATGGGGGGGTCACCTCTCTTAAATAATTTGAGAGAGACGTAAACCCTAACTCACTTTTTCATCCAACGATCGAGATTATAAAATCATCAATGGTGGAGATCAATAATGCATCAACCAATACATGGATCAAGTGACTAATTCAAAGAGGGGGGCGCACTTTACTCAAGGACGCCTCCCTAGAGTGAAATGTCACACATAACATAAGATATAACATGATATAACATATGAGGGGGTATCTAGGGGATTAATTCACCCTAGGTCCCTTTACAACTTCATAACATAAGTTACAACAATGAAATATATCAATAGCCAACTAGAGGGGGCGCCCCTTGGGGGGTTTTCCTCACTAGTTGAGCCATAACAAAATAATCAGGACATCTACTGACTGAAAAATCCTGGAGTACTTTCTGGGATGCCAAGAAACATCATTTGTCAAAATTCCAAGCCATTTCCTTGATTCAGGAGGCCAAATCGACTTTTTCAGTGATTTTCTAGTTCTTTTTTTGCTGGTACATTCTCTGGAAACTGATAAATCCACCATAATTCTCTCCAGTATGCAAACTAGGGAAAACTATTTGATTTGGCTGATCTGGAGACATAGAATAACTGTATAAGTGACTACTCATACCCCCCGGAATACGTTTCTGCTCTAAGCGAACCAATCATACTGCCATCTGGAATAAAAATGGATCATTTGGCCAATAATTAAGTGATAATAATCACTTTTCTGGAGAACTGAGGCCAAATTCTCAAAACTAAAACTGTAGTATTGGTCCTGGACATGTTTCAAACAAATATGGACCATGTTGTATTTTTGAGTCACTACCTTAGGAAACATGAATGACTTGGTCAACTGGGTTGACCACGTCAAAGTACCCAAAATCAAGGTGAGATACTATGCCAATGTGATCCTGCAACCATCTAAGGTAAGAAGTGCTCCAATGATGTATATAGAAACCAAACTTAGGTCAGTTATTCATAATCATGGTGACCAACAATAATAATAATAAAATATACCTTTACTTTCTGAAAAATCTTGGAGTCCTCTGGAAATATGCTTGTACATGCCATACTTACAAAGTGTAAAAGATGTGCTATAGATGGGTGAAAGTGGAAGAACAAAGCTAAGGAAAAGGGAAATAACTCTTTCTTGACTTTGACTCAGTGATCTATTTGAATGATAACCAATACACTCAACAAAGGTGACATATGCAAGCTAGATGAACAATAGGGAATGGTGGTGTCTCACAGGTGGATGAGCTGATCTGAAAAGTGTCCATTCAACCTTGGCAATCATATCTATGAATCACATCCAAGCTAAGCACAAGCTCCGTGAGGATATTTTCTAACATATCCTTGCGCTGAGTACAGAAGAAACTTTAGTGAATAGATCCTACAGGACACTTGGAATTAGTTGTCCCTTACTCCATCTCACATCAAAACCCTTAGGCTCCGTGAAGAATTAATCATTACATTTCAATAATAGGTCAATAGTATTTAGATTTAACATTTGTTTATCCACTTCTTTATTTTGGGCCTTTTACAATTTCATTTCATAGCCTTTCTGATTTATGTCTAGAGACACAGTTTTCAATTTCATTTGCAGGCTTGCATTTCATAATACATATATCATATAACTCATAATGCATGTAATGACGGTAGACATAATTCTTCAGGCTTTAGCTGACAACTTCTCGAGCAACTAGGGGGACTATCCACAGTCAGGACCAAACATCGGGGGCAATTGACTAGAGAGGTCAAGGCTTCAAAACCCAACTTACCTAAGCTTAGGAACCGACATCAACGGGTTCTCCTGGCCCAAAAGGATCAAGGCTTCGGCAAGTTTTGTTGCAAAACTCAGAGTCGAGACACAAAACAACATGGGATCTAACATGCATAGGGGTCAAAATGGGGAAAATATCTTCAATCTCACAAGCTTCCTTCAGTCTGAGTCATGGGATAAAAACAGAGATGAATGAATTTGAATGGATGGGCATAAATGAAATGGAACCGAACTAGCACTAAGGTTTACACTTTGTTCGAGCATGGCATGGGCAACAATATTCACATTGAATTCTTCAATAAATCATAACGCAGGTAACAGCAATACATATATAAGCACATGTCACCATAATCATCTTAACATGACAATCATAGGCTTTTAAGATACATCACAAAGCAAAACTAAACCAAGGGAATATAACTAATCTCACCATGTATACATGTCTCCAACTGATAAGCCCATATGTGACTATGTGTACCAACTCCTGATCTGATGCTATTCTCTAATGAAATAGATCATTACTTAAATCATGTCAATGGACTCTTGAATCTTAGTCCTGGAAAGGAAAATGACAAGGCTCTAAAGTGAAGTGAAGTTGTATAGATCCATGCTGATACCCCATGTAAAAGTAACCCGGAATGGAAAAAGAGACAAGTCTGCATGAATGAAAATGTATATGTGATAACATCTGGCTCCAACTGGGACAAGTGCTCTAATGAAGAGAGTGTTTGAGAACCTCAGATATATCTAGTCCGCAAGACCAAGATCAAAAAACAATCCAACACATCCTAGCACATCCAATGTTCTGCTTCCTTTCCAAGTTTTTACCTATGACCTACACACATGGAAGCCAGAAAATCCGGAGCAACATGTATGGGAAAAAATATGTGCGTAAAAATGACTGACAAAAAGTAAATGCTTGAAGTAAAGCATTGAAATGTAAATTCTAATCTACTCAATTTAAATACAGAATAAAATATCAAACACATAAGACTCATGCATCAATCAGACAGAAGATAGATTCAAAATACTGCTCAAAAGAACTTATTTCATCCTACCTACTCTAATTGATGGAAAAAATGAGCATCTAGTTTATGGGAGGAAAATAATGTTTAAGAATTCTCCCATTAACAGATAATTCAAACTCTTCACCCTCCAGAGATTCTAACCAAAATTACCCCTTTCCTGCTATCCAACCAATTCTACAAGGTCCCATCCATATCTTTTCAAGTTTACCATGATTTCCTGGATTTGCCTGATTTGTGTCCCATAAAAGCATCATATCCCAAATTTTAAAATTATCATATCGAGCACTTCGTTCAAAAGTGCTCTTTATCCTTTCTTGTTTAGTCATTGTCTTGTCAAAAGCTTCTCTTCTCTTCTCATCTAATTCTACCAATTTATCAATTCTAGCTTGCATAGCTTCCTGGTCAGATGTGCATTGATGTAACAATTCATATACTGGTATCCGCAACTTAACGGGAAGTCTACAATCTTGGCCATATACGAGCTCAAACGGGGATTTTCCAGTAATTCTCTTTACCGTAGTTTTGTCTGCCCATAGAGCATATTTTAATTTATTATCCCAACTTCTTATGTTCTCTCCAACCATTCTCTTTAAAAGTATTACCAAATTTTTGTTACTAGATTCAACCAAGCCATTCCCTTGTAGATAGTAGTTGGAAGAATGAGATAAAGTTATGTCGTGATTTAAAGAAAAATTATTCATTTCTATTTTGTTGAAGGCTTTTGCATTGTCAGTGGTTAACTTTAAGGGACAACCGTATCTTGATAAAATGTTTTCTTCTAGGAATTTGATTATAACTTCAGCGGTAGCCTTCTTGGTGGGGATATCCTCAACCCAACGAGTAAAATAACCAGTGTAAGTCAAAATGTACTTAAACACATTACTGGACTTTTGATCAAATGGGCCTATAAAATCCATATCCCATTGCTGAAATGGTGCTTCAACAATTATAGGAATTAGGGGCAAGGCAGGAAATCTTGGCTTTCCTGAGAAAAATTGACATTCTTGACATGAACTAACATAGTAACGAACATCTTTATATAATGTAGGCCAATAATATCCTGCACGCATAATTTTAGCAGCAGTTGCTTGAGGCACATAATGCCTTCCGCACAACCCATCATGCATCTCCCTCATAATGACCTTAGATTCTTCTGGATTTACACATTTGAGAGTGATTCCATCAGGATTCTTCCAATCTAAACCATCTCGTGTCAGAATATATTTTGATGTTTTCAGCCTTAAGGCCCTCCGTTGATGGTTGACTAGATGGTCAAGACATGCAAAATTTTTCAAATAATATGTGATGTCCTTATACCATTCTTGCTCTATATTTGGGATGCTGTGGTTTTTCTCAACACAATTCCCTGAAGCCTCCTTTTTTGTTAGAAGTTGGGAAAGTCCTTGTCCTTTTACAATTTTAATGGGTTTAATCTCTAAATTATACTCTTGAATTTGTGAAATCCAATTTCCTTGTATACCTATACCATCAGACTAGGATAATACATCTTTTACTGCCTGCTAAAGCACATAAGCCATGATTTTAGAAAAAACAATGTAAATTTTGAAATGCTTTAAAGCCTTAACCAATGCATATGCTTGTTTTTTGGTGGTAGTGTATTTTAATTCCACATCCCTAAGGTTTTAACTCATGAAATATATGGGTTGCTCGTGATTTTCATTGTTGTTTTGCAATAAGACCATTGTTATTGTATCTTCCAAGGTGTATGAGTAAATCATGAATTCTTTGTTATAATCAGGGCATGCCAAAACGGGTAAAGTTGATATGGCCTTCTTCAATTTTGCGAACGAAAGATTGCAATTTTTGTCCCACACAAACTTTACTTTTTTCTTCAATAAGGAATTCAAAGGTTTTTCCAATTATGGAATATCACGAGGAGGAGGAATAGCATATATGGCTCAAACTTGTTCTGAGTCAAATCAGATTCCATCTTTTGAAACAATATGCCCTAATAGGTTTCCCTCATCGATTCCAAAAGTTGATTTCTTTGGATTTAAAGATATTCTGAATTTATGATGCCTATAAAAAATATTTCTCAAATGTCCCACATGGTCACCCCATTCTTTAAAAAAAACTGTTAAATCATCCTGATCGCAATGATTTTACCAATTAGATCACTAAATGCTTGATCCATGGCCCTTTGAAAGGTGAATCTTGCATTCAATAATCCAAAGGGCATCCGTATGTATTCATAGGTTCCCCAAGGAGTAGTAAACGTTGTTTCCCCCTGTCTTATTTTCTAATTTGTACCTGATTATATCCCAAAAAACCATCCAACATAGACAACATCCCTGCTCCTGTAACAATTTGAAGCTGATTCTCCATGTTGGGAAAAGGGTAGTTATCGTTGAGGGAGGTATGGTTTAAATTCTTGAAGTCTATGCAGATCCTAATTTCTCCACTCTTTTTTCTTACTATTACTGGATTTGGCACCCAGGTTGTATGCCTAACAGGACGAATGATTCCAGCAGCTAACATTTTTTCAAGTTCCTTCTTTATTAGAGGGTCCAACTTGGGATTCATATTACACAGCTTTTGCCTGTAAGGTTTAGCTCCTTGTTTCAGTGGAATTGTATGTTCTATGATGGATAGATCATATGTCTTTAAGTCATTATATGTCCAGGAAAATATGTCTTTATACTCACATATTAAATTTTCAATCTCTTTTCACTCCTTGGGAGAGGCATTCTTTCCAATCTTAAGCATTTTAGGGGAAACAAGAGTTCCTTTATTTATCTCGACAACTTCATCTACAGGCTCTCCTTTGCTTCCTTTGTACTCATCATGCCTATTAAAGTTCTTTTCTAAAGGGATTGATACTTCAATAACGTCCATGTCACATGGTGATTGATTTTCCATTTGATATTCCAAAGTGAAAGTGTTGGTTTGCGGGTAATCAATGCAGTGCAGAAAACGAACTATCTAAGCATCATTATCAAAGACTTTCCAATGATCTTGATTATCCAGGACAGATGGTCTAGAAAGGGCTTCTACCTTGCATTTTTTCGCTTTTAGGTATTCTGGTATTTCAAAGGTGCATGCAATTACAGAAAAAGCGCCAACAAGAGTGTTTTCCTCCAAAGAGACTACTTTGATCGAAAAGGCATCAAACATCTCGATAATATCCCATACTACATTTCGGTAGCTGCGAAGTCTATCATTCTTAGCAACAAACTGATTTCTCACTTGAGAGACTACCAAGTCTGAGTCACCAATGACACTTAATCATTTAATCTTCATATCTCTAGAAAGTTCTAGTCCAAGGAGAAGGGCTTCATATTTGACCACATTATTAGTGAAATCAAACTCTAAACGAAAATATTATATGGTTTCTTCTCCTGCTGGTGAAATCAACACGATTCTAGTCCCAACACCATGCCTATATTTAACACCGTCGAAACACATTTTCCAGATATTACTAGGAGGGAAAGAATGTGGTTTAACTTCTTCCTAATAATTTGATAAAACCATAAAATTTCCAACATCCGTAGCCCTCATAGCATCATCGAACAAGTGATGAGGAGTTTCTACATGCTCTATCATAGGTGGTTCATTCATCAATTTGATTGCGTTCGTTTCATTAACAGAAATGGTTCCATAGGTGAGTTCCAACTGAATGCTACCTCCTAACTTTGTTTCCCACTCCCTAGAAATTAACATACCCCAAACATCAGGAATGTCAATTAACAGAACATTTATTGTTATTTCAACATTCGGATAAGCTGCCAATTTCATCTTCCAATTTTCAATCCCCCCCNCTAGAAATTAACATACCCCAAACATCAGGAATGTCAATTAACAGAACATTTATTGTTATTTCAACATTCGGATAAGCTGCCAATTTCATCTTCCAATTTTCAATCACCCCCTTACATTCTATAGGTCTTGAATCCAAGCCACAAATATTTCCAAATTGCCTGGTCGTGGCTAACTCAAGTTGTTTCATGAGTTTATATGGCATCACATTTACTTTTGCTCCAGAATCTAACATACAATTATGGAGGATTGTCTGGTTTATTTGTAGGGCCACATAAAAAGGGGGATACCTGTCTCCTTTATTCATTACACTTTGAATCATGATAGGGATATCCTTTATTATCTTAGGCATTTGCTTTGGTATCCTTGTCTTAGGTTGGATTCATAAACATTTTATATATTTGCTACTTATTGATGGAAATTTTAACATCTCTTGCAATGATACTGACATACTTAGTTTATTTAGGATTGGGGACATGTCGATATTCAAACCAAAGCGGTTTGTCTTATCCTTCTTTTCAACCTTTAACCCTAAGAATTCCATGACTTGGGTTTTAATGAATGAGATTTTTACTAGCTTATTTAGAGATACGGGAACCATTAGATTTGATAATTTACTTGCAAGGTCTATCTTAATAAGTTCTTGAGGCACAATTATGTCTTGGGGCTGATATTTTTTCAAAATTTTAGCATTTGGAGGTGGTTTCCACATGTTTTCTTTGACAATGGTAGGTTTTGGAGTAGTTATGATGTCTTTCCTAGGAGGTGCTACTACCTTCTTTGTTAGCCTAGTTGGCTGCTGACCACTCCCTTTGACTTGATTGGGACTTTTGGTTCTTGTTAAAGGAGCGATTTCATTCTAATTAGGCAAACTACCAGTTGGTGGATTCCTTAGTTTGTTAGGCGTATTATCACTCTTATTAGGGATATCTTTAGATTGAGATCAAGTGATTGCGTAACTACTATTTCCAACTTCTTTGGCCTTACAAGGTTTTGTTTGTTCATACGGGATTCAGGGATGATTAGATTCTAAATAATGCTCTTTACATTGCTGGGCTAAAAGAGCGAAGGCTGAAACCATTTCACTCATTTTAGCTGTGAATTTTTTAGGAAGTATATAATTAGAATGGAATTCATCGTAGAAGGCCATGTCTTCAAACACAGGATTTCAAATGTTATACTCATGGGTAGGTCCCTCAGGGGAGTCGCCAGGTGAATGAATTGCCGTGTTCACCAAAATGTAATGTCGTAAGAGAGATAGAAACAATACAGTGATCATGTTAATTTAAGTCATTGAAATGTGATCATTGGATTTAAACCAGATGTGATATGAATGATTGTAAATGTAAACACATTCATAGACACTGGAGGTACATAAAAAGAACCAAGGTAACATTATACCTACCCGACAATGGCGCCAAAAATGTTATCACATATCTTGTAGTTTCCTGAATAGATAAATCCTATACAAGAAGGCAGAGGGGACAATCAACCAAAGATGTGACCTATGAAAACCCTAACCCCCAAAAGATGGATGATTATCACGCCGGTTAAGGATTCCTTCACTTTATGCCACTAGAGAAGCCTAAGTGACAAAGAGGGAGACCCGAATCAATCCTAAAAGGAAAGATCTTGAGACAAATCACCAAATCAGACTCCATTCAGAGAATTCATAAGGTGAGTGTCTAAAACCCTATATTTAAGGAAGAGCCACAAATTAAGGATACATGAGTAGGATGGTTACATTTGGGTTAGAAATGTCACTTAGGTAATTAAATCAGATTTCTTGCAAATATTGAAGTTAGATCTAGGATATTAGTGTCTTGGTTCAAATGATCAAACTCGGACACCACAAAGTCATCCAACTGGTTGCCAATTGTGGACAAAATAAAAAGTAGGATTAACACTTGGGGCTCAACTTGGTTAAATCCTACTGGAAAAGTGGTCTTAATAAAAGATGTTCTCTCTAGTATACCTATATATCAGTGCTCCATTCTTTGGGTCCCGAAAGGGATTATTGCCCTCATTGAAGCTTTGCTTAGAAAGTTCCCTTGGAAACGAGAAAAGCCAAATGTGAAGAAGCTCCCGCTGGTAAGTTGGGAAAAGGTGTCAAAACCAGTGATGCAAGGAGGCCTTCAAATCAGGAATTTGGCTCTGGGAGCCAAAATTATATGGAATATCATCTCAGGCAAGGTGACCTGGTGTAAGGCTTCCCTTTGGAAAACATATTTCTCTGGGAATTGTCTGAGATGTCTTGATAGTCCCTCTCGGGTAAGAAAAGGTTCAACTATCTTCTCTATTTTGTCGAAAGCACTCAACTTCTTCTCTCCTAATCTTACCTAGATACCTGGGAATGGGAAGCACATTAATATTTGGGAAGACTCGATAATGGGAGACCCTCCTCTAGAACAGTTGCCAGGCATTGAAAAACTTTTAGAGTATATGCGCAACCATAACCTGCTCATGCTCTGGGATATTTCTGAATGGAACTCAGATTTCTCTAGTTCCTGGAAGGGATGGAGTATCCAATGCCCAACCCACCTAAATAATGAAAATAATATGTTGATTGCTAATCTCCATGGAAAGTCTCTGGTTATTAGGACTGCAAAGGATGCTAGAGGGTGGGGGAAGAAAATGGGGATCCACACCACTTCAACAGGCTATAATTTCATATCAAATCCGCATCCTACTAAAAACTCATATATCTAGAAAAGTGTCTGGGCGGTTAAAAGCCTTCCCAAAGTTGATTTCTTTATCTGGACCTTGGCCCATGGGGAAATTTTGACCGGAGACGATCTGAAAAAAATGGGTGGGAAGGCCCTAGGAGATGCCTGCTTTGTTTGAACAATGAAGAAACGATCGAGCACTTATTGATCTTGTGCTCATTTGCTAAAGAGGTCTGAAAAGCAACTCTTTCGGGTAATGCTAAACTTCCATTGGATAACATTCATTCCCTGTTTATCAATTGGTATTCCCACTTCCCTTTCGCCAATATTAAAAACCCGGTAACCAAATCCTGCTCGATGACTCTCCCAAGGCTTATTCTGTGGAAGCTATGGCTTGAAAGGAATTCCTGTATCTTCAGAGGGAAAGTTGCACTGGCTAGTCAGGTTGCTACAAAATTAGAAGGACTATTGGGAGACTATCTCACCCACCTCTAGTGCTATTCGTCTGTATTCCCTCTCTCCCCCCAGAAGAAGCATGGTTGCACAATCTATCTTCTGATTTAGCTAGGGAAAATGCAAAGGTCAAGAGGGAAATGTGCTCGTGGGAAATAAAGACAGAAGGACTGGAGTTCGAAATATGGTTGAGCCAACTTCATAAAGAGGTACTTTTCACTAATGGGGCCTCTAAAGGAAATCCTGGGGCGGCAGGGGGGGTGGGGTATTCATCACCCCGGATGCAAAGAAGGAATTCAATTTTTCTTGGGGAATTGGAAGGGAAACAAATAATATAGAGGAAGAACTGGCCCTATGGTAGGGAATTTAGCTAGCCAGAAGTCGAGGAATCAATTAAATTATCATGTTGGGAGACTCACGAGTAATAATTAAATCCCTTGCTGAAAACACTCTCCTGTCCCAGATGCAACTCCGCCAACTGAGTAGGAAAATTCAAGCTTTGGTCACTTATTTTCGCAAAATAGAGTTTTTCCACATTCTAAGGAAGCTCAACAGTAAAGTAGACCTAGCTGCAAACATTGGCTCTGCTCTTGGTTATGGAATTTTAATGTGGAATGGGGTCAACTCTTTCTTCCAACTTCCATAGGACCTTGGCCTTATCCAAGGATCTTAAGGCGCTAACACTCATCCCCGTGGCAAATATCAATGCAGGTTCATGTGACGCATGCTCAAGTTGGTTGTAAATGGGTTTATAAAACTAAGTTCACTGCAGAAGGACATATTGAAAAGTATAAAGCTAGGTTAGTTGCAAAAGGTTTTAATCAACTTGAAGGTATAGATTATAATGAAACTTTTGCTCCTGTTGCTAAAATGAATACAATAAGAACCATTTTATCTATTGCTTCATCTTATAAATGGGAAATACACCAAATTGATGTTAAAAGTGCTTTTTTAAATGGTGATCTTAATGAAGAAATTTATATGCAACAACCTCCTAGTTTTATTAATGCTGAATCATCAAATTTAGTATGTAATTTATAGAAGTCTTTATATGGTCTCCAACAAGCACCTAGGGCTTGGTATGATAAAATTGATCCATATTTTTTGAAGAATGGTTTTAAGCATTGTATATCTGATCCAAATCTGTATGTTCAAAACTTTGGTACTAATATTCTCATTGTTGTTTTGTATGTAGATGATCTAATCATCACAAGAAACCAGCTTACATTTATTCAAAATCTAAAAAGTGATCTTCAAAAGCAGTTTGAAATGACTGACCATGGTTTATTGCATTATTTCTCGGGTCTTCAAATATGGCATATGGCAGATGGTATGTTTCTCTCTCACCCAAAGTATGCTACAGATCTGTTGGTTCATTTCCATATGACTGATTGTAAATCTGCTCCTACGCCATTTTTGTCTGGTGTAAAGTTAACTGTTGAGTGTACCACACCACTTGTTGATGCTACTCTTTATTGTCAGCTTGTAGGCAGTTTGATATATTTAACTCATATTCGACCAGATCTCTCTTTTGATGTCAGTTTCGTTTCTCGGTTCATGCAACAACCTCATGAAATTCATTGGCAGGCATCCAAGAGGATTCTAAGATATTTAGAGGGGACATTACACTATGGTGTTTTTTATTCGAGCAGTACTACATTTTCATTCTCTAGTTACACAGATTTTGATTGGGCAGGTGAAAGTTCTGATCGATGGTCCATTGCAGGTTATGTATTTCAACTTGGTTCAAGTCTTATTTCTTGGTCGAGCAAGAAGGTGAAGACTGTTTATTTATCTTCATGTGAAGAAAAATATAGAGCAGCCAAAGAAGCAACTAAAGAAGCAGTTTGGTTACGGCATGTTCTTACAGAGCTTGGTCTGGCTCTGAAATCGTCCAATGTGTTGAAATGTGACAATCAGGGTGCAATCTAGCTTGCTTATAATTCGGTATATCACTCCAAGACAAAGCATCTCGCCTTGAATCTCATTACATTCGCAGACTTGTGGCAAATGGTATTCTTTCTCTTCAGTATTGTCCTACTGAGTAGTAGGCAACAAATATCTTCATCAAATCCTTCATCGAGGCGAAGTTTGTGCATCTTCATTCCTTGCTTGGAATGTGGGAAGTTTTCATCAAGGGGAGAAGTAATGACTCCTTCCTTCCTTAGTGTTAGTATGGGCCCTTCTCCCAACCATTATTAAGGGGGAGTGTTGGAATATACTATATTCCTTGGAAGTTAATAATGTCTTTGTATTATGTCAGAAGTTGTCTACAATCTTATGTAAAAGAGTAATACATTAACCCATAGTTATATGGTGTTTTATTTACTTGTGTAGAGTATGTGTCCATGGTATTGTATTAAGAGATGTTATTTTGGAGAATTATATTATCCCGCATGCAATATGTGAGAGTAATTCCTCCTCATATCTTAGTATATAATAGGGTCAAGCGAGTCTCTACACATTATGTATTCTTGATGTAGTAGTGTTAGTATTGTGACACTGTTGTACATCATCTATATTCTTTGGGGTATTTGTGATTTGCTCTCTTGTAATATTGGAGAAGACATTCTGGAGATAATAGAAGACTGCCTTCCCGTGGATGTAACCCATTAGGGTGAACCACGTATATCGGTGTTCTCTTGTCCTTTTCTTTTCCTGTTCTTATCTTTTATGATATGTTGTTCGTTGCTTAGATAGGTTAACTAGTTTAGTTGAGTCTACTATTCTAACACTGCAAACATGGACCTAGCTGAGACTGCTTCCAGTGCCATTATGCATGACAACTGTCAATTTCCAACCTATTCTGCCCTTCAAAGGAGGAATTTAATTCTAGGTGGATGGAATGAAAATATGCCGAGGGCCAAATTCTAGTCATGCATATGAATCAGGGTCTTCTTTGAGGTATGGACAAAATAATCATTTTTCTTGACCATCTAGGTCTTTAGCTCCTCTATGGGATTTTAGTTTGTTTATTTGGGTTGTTTTTTTGAATACCAACATTATCAGCTCCAAGAAAAAAAAGATGTATATCTCTACAATTATCCAAACACATACATGGATGCAAGGTATAAAATCGCAAGGAAAGATAAGCCAGGTTATATTTCCTTTGATTGCATTCACATCTAACCCGTGATAGAAAATTATTTTCACTGTAATCATGCTAGATCATTGTTATTGTGTTTTCCATATGGATGTTTTATACCAAGTTAAAAAAAATGATTGCTTTGTACATGATACCCAATTCCAATTACATTGAATCAATCAAGACAACTTCATTCCAAGAGAGGGTTTATCTATTAAGGACCTTTTAAATTATGGTGTTGTTGGGTATAGATACCTCTTTTATTGCAATAAAACCCCTTTATTTGGAGATGTGTCATAATTTTGATAAAAATAAGTAAAGGGAAGGGTGTTTAACCATCATCAGGTTGACTAGGTCAAGCGATCCTGAAATATAAATAGAAGCTTAGGTTCATATTTAGGTCTCATTTTTGTACCTCATTGTGTCATGATCTTGTGAGGAGCTTAATATACAAGGCGATATTAGTGTTCAATGGTTTGCAATAGTGTAATAGTGGGATCCTTTTAAGAGTCGAGTACTCAAATGTTCAATTGAGTATTGTCCCAGTAATAGGGTTCCCACTTTACACTGCATCTTTCATGTGATGTTTCTTTATCTCACTGCTTTTAACTGAAACACATCAAATGATTGATAGTACTTCTATCAGTTGACACTTCAATGCGTTGGAATGTGATGTTTTACATTTGTTACTTTTGATGATTGTCATTGGTTTATGTTATTGTGTGTTAGCTCTAGCATTATAGAGCAGAACATTCTTGTTTATTTATACCAGACTTAGTGTTTTTTTTACATGTAAGGAAGCACTCCAGCCTCCAGCCTATAAGCAAAGGTAAGATATCTCGATCTTCAGCAATTGATCTAAAGGATACATAGTTGATGCTTAAGAAGAGGTTGTGAGCATAGTTGAAAAGGCTTATTCACTCATTTGGAAAAAACACCGAGGAAATATCAAACACAAAAAGTGAATTGGGATTCTTGTGCTTAATTCCTATGGAAAGTAGTCTAATCCTGATTCTACATTGAGGCTATCAACTCAACTCCATCAGGCTTGATTATTTTGGGGTTCCAAATATTTATTTCCCTCTTTGTACAAGTGGGATGATTTTTATTTATCAAGATGCTCATGTTGTTGATGGCCTATTTCCTAAGATTTGATATGATGGTGGAATGGTTTTTTAGCATGGAAAATGGTACGAAGTGATTGGACATGATATACTTGAAGCACGTCACTTTTTCTACATTGTTGTATGGTCCATATATCACAAAGTAAATCTTTTGAGGTAACCCACAAGGCCATTGCCATAAGGAGGAGACCTAAACTTTGGGGAACTTTTAAAATTTAAATCTCACGAAGGTGTTTGTGTGCTTCTATTAGTTTGGGATCACAAAACTTCACACCACAATATATTACTGATAGCATTGAGTTCAAAATGGAAGTTTCCAATCCAAGCCTTGTAAAATCCATACACAACATAAAAGTTAGTATTGCGGGGATGTACAATTATGATATGAACTATCAACATATATCTCAAATACATGCTTTGAAAGGTTTCAAATGTCAACAGAACTATCTTAAGGAATATACAAAAATATAAATTGCAATGTTTAAATAGTGATTTGCTTCCACCTTAAACTTTTTAGAGTAGATAAGTTTGTATTTGGCTAAAATGAGCTGCAGAGTATGGCATACGCCCCTTTAAGTTTCAAAACTTTTTTCTATAACTCAATTTGTCAATACAACTAGGTGAGTAGTGCATAAAATTACCATTCAATATGCCTATCACATGTTGTATTCATGTTGAATTTAATAAACATAGATGGGGTATTATTTTTCTATTCAATGAAGGGCTTCATCCTCAATTGTAAAACATTTAGAATCATCCTAGGCACACAATCTATTAATGCTTTGGGATAAACTTGTTCATGAAAGAAATGAGTTTTGCAATTATTGTAGCTGACATTGCACGGACACAAGGTTATCCTAAAATACTATATAGTTGAAATTTTAGGGTTTGCCCTAGAAGTATTAATCATCTCAAGGGATTTTGGGGGAATTTTTATGTTTGAGATTTAAAGGGATTGAAATTTTTGTTATCGAAATATATCGAGAGAGATATGGGATTGATGATTTTTTCCATCCTAAAAGTTATGAGTTGAATGGGGGAAGATAAACTTTGATTTCAATTTGAGTGAAGAGACCTAATTCTTATCCCTCCCTTTTCCGATGCTTTGTTTTAATAAGATGGCATGGTCGGATAGAATTTATGCATGCTCATTCATCACTGTCTTCCTATCATTGTCACAAGTGTTTGCATAGAAAGACCTATGTTCTCATTGGATTCATATTCTATGTATTTTTTCTGATTGATTATTTTATTTTATTTCCACGAAGGTCGCGACTATGCAAATATTAGAGAATCTACGATTTTGAAGCTTAAAGGGAATTGAAGATATGGAAAGGATGATCCTATAATGGAGCTATTTTACTATGTTGTTTCAGTGTTTAGTTCATTCAATAACAATGATCTTGTGTTTACAATCTTAAGTTGGCTAGATATTGGTTACAAGGACCCTAAGTTTATTTAATTTACAACTAGTATCATTTCAACAAGGGATATATTGGAAGACTCTTCATTGCATTCTTTGGATCATCTATGTTGTTTTGCATGACTGTGACTTAAGTCATTAGATGATAAACAGGGTCACAAGAGGGCTTGCACAATGTATCTATTGAGTTGTATTACCAAGAATTCTCTAGAGTACAAGGTATTGATGATTGATTGTATCCTTGGAGGGATTCCCACATATATTATATTTCATATTTTGAATCATGACTTCTTGTTGATCATTTCAAGAGGGTTTTGATGCACAATGGTTATTGTTGACATTTTCAAAGGAAAAACTCTTCGACAATAGTATTGTAGCCATTTGGATAGATTTTTTGATAATACCCTTATTTATGCTCTAGTATTTTGCAATGTCACTTTTTGAAATTTTATTAAATGACCATTTTTTCACTTTTTTCCCAATTTTGACCTTAACTAGTTTTGATGTCTAGACCTCCAAATTGGCCCAAATGCTCAAATATTTTCTTAGAAGGTATAGTAATGATATTATAACTTAAATATGATTTTTATATATGTTTTATGAACCCCCAATTACTTCTTCAAACTTGTTTAATGTTCTGTTCAAAGTAGGAGTCTTTACTAGCAAATTGGGGCTTCATTTCCCCTTGGGTAATTGCCGGAAATGGCTTCTCAAATTGTCCCAAAGTCACTCAAATTTCAGAACAGATGTAGGGGATGTGTAAGGGATATTTTTGAAGTCTCATATGCATCATGTTTCAGTTTATTCAGTTTTTTATAACTCTTTCCAAAACAATTCCCAAATCATAATTTCGACCCTTGGGGAAAATACACCAAATCTTCTCCCAATGCAATAAACATGAGTAAAATGGATTCAAATTATTAATTACTGAGCATGATACTTTAAATACACATTAATTACAGTCCATTCATCATACATTTATTATATTGGCATTCCTCCATTCTAAATAATAAGCATTACCATGGCATATATGAAAATAGAGTGGAAATGGTCATTGTTTGCTCATTAAAATTCATTTTGACATACAAATATTGGGTATTTAGACTTGAAACTTTATGAGAGTGAATAAAAGAGAATATTTACTGATTAAAATCATAAATATATCAGGAATAGATCTCCCAAAGAGTACATGAGCTCACCCAAGGCGCAATCCCTCCATGAGCATGAATATGGCATGAAAACTGTAAATAGTTGAGAGGAAGCGCTGCAATAGAAGAATAATCAAGATTTAATATAGATTAAACCTGAAAATAATACTTCATTAAAGCTCCATGAAATACCTGAGTGGCCTCTCCAAACACCAACTTGGATGGGAATCTTTCACCCTCGAAATTGGTTAAGGCAAGAAAACTAGTCATCCACTAGCTCTCACAATTCACAAATAACAATTTCTCAAATGATCAAAATCCATTATCTTGGTTGCTTCCTATATTTTATAAAAATCCTTAGACTTCTAAGGTTCCCAATCCATCCAAAAACTCAATCCAATTCTAATTTGGGTGTGTGCTCATGATTTTACATGTGTCCTCCCTTTCCTAGCCTTCCACCTCCCCAAATTTGAGTTGGAGCACATTGAGCTTCCACAACTCCATGAGAGCTCTCTTGGATGCTCTATTTTTACCTGAAATGTCAGATATGACTGATTTCATCCTTCATATCTGATTTGTGTCATAGGTGTCATATCATATTTATCATTGTTGTCATAGAGCTAGGGAATCTAGTCCAAGTATCCCACTAGCTCCAAAATGACTCTTCCTCTCCCATGTAAGTTAAATTTTCTCCAAAATTCGACCTATGATGCATATTTCCAATTGTATTAGCATTGTAATTCATCCAAGAACCTTTATGCTTCCCATGGATTTGAAATTGCAAGAGGGGGACGCCATGTGGCACCAAATTTCTAGCTTATGTGGGCCTCATAGTCTCCATGTGTCTCCATGCTCCATTGCCACTTCAATTTTCTCTTGTATTTATTTAATAAGATCCATTGTTAAATATTTATTCCATTCTAATGTATGAACACCATTAATTATCTCCCTTATTAAAATTACAAATGTATCCATCCAACCTAGGGAACTAGTAGGATTGATGGAATTGTCTTGCTATGCAATTACTAAAAATGGGGACATTACAGTCCTCCCCACCCAAGATTGCTTGTCCTCAAGAAATTTAATATTTTTATGCTGCAATATTCTTATTATATTCATATTCTCAAGTGATGAATAAATCTCCAATGTTGCTTGTTTCCCCCACAATTGAAACCAATGAAACAAAAAATGATCCTAGGGTCCCATATGATCCTCCAAGTAAGTAGAGCACCATTTATCCCATACACACAAGAATGAAGTATTATATCAGATATGTAATGTCCTTTCAGAATATGTATCTTCACCCAAGTGTGGGATGAAGTTCCCCCAACATCAAATGGACTAGGTAAGGAACAATGAAAATCATGAGTCTCCAAGTGACTCAAGAGAATACCATAGGTGCATCCATGTGGATGTGTATCATCATAATGTGACAAGGGATGCTGCTGCAAATGTAAATAATATGGCTCTATAATCATGTCATCATCAAAAGGAGAGATAGAAATTTTATACTCTTCATGTGGCACCATAAAATAGGAACCTTTCACCCATACTTCATTTGGATGAATGCTACAAAATTTTGAAGTGTAGGATGTAGGAGAAAGAACCAACTCACCAACAACCCTTATGTTTGTCTTGGGAGATGAGATATGGCATTCAACATCCCATTCTATGTCCTTGTGCCTCAATATATATCTCATACTATTGCAAGTCATTACTTGGTTTGGGTAAGTGTGTTTCCCTCTTACAAACCTTAGTACACCTTTCGAATCTTGAAATTTCATCTTAGGAATTTGGTAGTTTACTTTATGTTCCCCTATAGAATACAACCATTGCACTCCCAAAACCACATTAGTATCAGCAACATTAACCACATAAAAACTATCAACAAAACTATAGTTACCTACCGTGACTTGCAACTTTGGAACCCATATTTTGCACCGCATTGTGTTGTGATTGGGAATTACAACTATGAAGTTATCAAATGGTTCAATTTGTATCTTCCTTTTCTCCACCATATCTTCACCAATGAATTTATGTGTGTCTCCTCCATCTACCAAAACTGAATCTCTTTTTCCTAGTACCACACCCTTTCATTGAATAGTGTGATAGGGAGGCACTGCTGAAAGTACAACCATTCTTTCTTTGTCCGGTGAAGGCTGATTTTATTCTTGTCTTTCTTCTTCAACTGTTGTCTCATATGCCTCCTCTTGATCTGAAATGTTTCCTCCTTCCTCCATACCCCCTTCATACCCATCATTATCAGAAAATACTTCTATGTATCAAGCCTTTCCCTTAGTACATTTATGCCCCGGTGTCCATGGTTGAAAGCATGTGAAGCACATTTTTTTTCTTTGAAGTTCATCCATGTTTAGTCCTTCTTTCTTATTATTTTCAGATGAATCTATTTTCCAAGTTTTCTTTTCAAATTCAGAGTTAGGCTTGGGAGGAAATCGTGTTCTAGGAAACACATCTTGGAGATCTCTAGTCAAGCTCATTACATCTTTTAATGTAGTGGGCTTGTGGGATTTTCCCAAACCTTTCAAGGGTTCGTAAAAACCTTAAGTGAAAAGCAATACTAACTTTCCCATAGACACATCAGCCACCTTGAATGATAATTTTTGAAATTCCATCATATAATCAGTCGGGGTTCCAACTTGCTTCAATTGTGCTAGTTGTTTGAAAGACAATTCAGGATCTTTTTGCTCAAATCTCTCTATTACCCTATCAATAAATTATCCATATGTTTTAACCTGATCATGACCCAAATTTTTCATGCCATGGAATTACCATTTATTGGCATCTCCTTCCAAGTGCAATATGGCCATTTTTAAGGCATCTTCTTCCACCATTGGATTCAGCTGAAAATACACATCTAATGTTTGCACCCAAGTGTTAGCAAAACTTTGAGAGGAACCATCAAAGTAGGGAGTGGAAATTTACTAATGGAACAATTTAAGTATTTGTTTTTGTATAGAGACTTATTAGCTTCCTTCTTTTTGAGTTTGTTTGCAGCAAGAAAGTACTGATCAAATGGTACACTTCTTTTACAATCTTAATCCAATTTATCCCATTATTTTCCATTGTAGCAAGTTTAAGTTGAATGTTAGGCTCTTCTTTGGGTACAAGAAATTTAGGTGTAGTAGGCCTTGGTGTGCTCTGAAATTCATGGGTTCTATTATGGGTTCCTGTTCTTGAGAAAATATGCTCACCCATTGTCTTCTTTTCTTCTGATTGTGAACTACTGCTATCTCCCATTACTCCCAATTTGCTTCCAAATTGGCTAACCAACAATTTGAATATTTTCATAAGCTGTTGGTTCATGTTCTTGGTTATTTCATCAAAGAGAGTTTGTAATATTTTAATATATTCCATCTTTTCATGATCAGTGTGTCCCTTCCCCTCACTAGTCATAGTTGTAGCAAAATGTACCTCTTCTTCTACTACTTCTTCTCCTCCAACAAAAAACAACTTCAAATTCAATATATAAGGGTGGTGGTTTATTGATTTGAATAATTTTTAATACCATCAGGTTCCAATACCATGATTTTATACCATTTGTAATTTCCCTTTTTGAAATTTTATTAAATGACCATTTTTTTTCACTTTTTTCCCAATTTTGACCTTAACTAGTTTTGATGTCTAGACATCCAAGTTGGCCCAAATGATCCCAAATTTTCTCAGAAGGTACATGAATGATATTAGAAATTAAATATTATATTCATGGATGTTTTATTACCCACAAATTACTTCTGCAAACTTTCTTAATGTTGCATTCAAAGTAGGAGTCTTTACTAGCAAATTGGGGCTCCAATTCCCCCTGGGTAATTGCTGGAAATGGCTTCTCAAATGGTCCCAAAGTCACTTGAATTTCAGAAAAGAGGAAGGGGATGTGTAAGGTACATTTTTAAAGTCTCATATGCATCATGTTTCATTTTATTCATTCTGTTATGACTCTTTCCAAAACAACTCCCAAATCACAATTTCGACCCTTAGGGAAAATGCACCAAATCTTCTCCCAATGCAATAAACATAAGTAAAATGGCTTCCAATTCTTAAGTACTGAAAATGAGACTTGAAATAAAATTTAATGAAATTCCATTCATTATACATTCATTAGACATAAATTACTTCATTCGAAATAATAAGCATTACGATGGCATATATCAAAATAGAGTGGAAATGGTCATTGTTTGCTCATTAAAAGTCATTTTGACATACAAATGTTGGGTATTTCGACTTGAAACTTTCTGAGAGTGAATAATGGAGAATATTTACTGGTAAAAATTGTAAATATATCAGTAATATATCTCCCAAAGAGTAAATGATCTCACCCAAGGTGCAATCCCTCCATGAGTATGAAATGGCATGAAAACTGGAAATAGTTGAGAGGAAGTGATGCAATAGAAGAATCCTCAATATTTCCTATAGATTACACATTCAAATAAGACTCCATTAAATCTCCATGAAATACCTTATTGGATTCTCCAAACACCAACTTGGATGGGAATATTTCACCCTCAAAATTGGCTATGGCAAGAAAACTAGTCATCCACTAGCTCTCACAATTCACAAATGATAAAAAGCCATTATCTTGGTTGCTTCATATATTTTGTAAACAAACTTAGACTTCTAAGGTTCCCAATCCATCCAAAAAATCAAGGTAATTTGAATTTGGGTGTGTGCTCATGATTTTCCATGTGTTCTCCCTTTCCTAGCCTTCCACCTTCCCCAAATTTGAGTTGGAGTCAATTGAGATTCCCCAAATCCATGAGATCTCTCTTGGATACTCTATTTCAACCTCAAATGTCAGATACATCATATTTCAGCCTTCATATATGATTTGTGTCATATGTGTCATAGCATCTTCATCATTGTTGTCATAGAGCTAGGGAATCTAGTCGAAGTTTTCCACTAGATCCAAAATGACTCTTCCTCTCCCATGTAAGTTACATTTTCTCCCAAATTAGACCTATGATGCATATGGACAAGTTTATTAGCCTTCTAATTCATCCAATAAGCTTTAGGCTTCCCATGGATTATAAATTGCAAGAGGAGGATGCCACGTGGCACCAAATTTCTAGCTTGTGTGGGCCTCATAGTCTTAATGTGTCTCCATGCTCCATTGCCACTTCAATTTTCTCTTGTATTTATTTGATAAGCTCCATTATTAAATATTTAATCCATTCTAATGTATGAAAATCATTTATTAGCTCCCTTATTAAAATTCCAAATGTATCCATCCAACCTAGGAAACTAGTAGGATTGATGGAATTGTCCTGCTATGCAATTATTAAAAATGGGGACCTTACAGATTTGGTCCAGTTTCTCCATTTGATGTTGCAACATGCTTCTTATCTATAGGTGGCAAATATGCTCTCTACCTAGACAAAGAAATATGGAAAATACCTATGGAGATCCTTCAAAAAGCAAGGATTTACTAAATTTGTTCAAGGGTGTTGCCACAACTATTGCTTCAACTGAAAAGATTGCATTTTTGGGAGATATACAGTACTTTGAAGTTTTAGTGGAAACCTGATTTGAGCCCAAATGAACAGGATATTCCTCATGGGTTCATATTTGCAATAATTATGTTTCCTTCAATGATGGGAAATTCCCTTGCTTTTAGACTCTTTCTCATCCAACAGTCAAGGTGGATGGCTACAAGCAGATTGTATTACTTGTCTCTGATGCATCCTTACTTCTTCATGTCATAACTATTTTCCTTTTAGAGCCCAACTCAAAAAAGGTGGAAGCAATACAACAGGAGGGCATCTCCAGATTCTTGGTTTCTATGTGTTTGAAACCTACGTGGGGATTTTATTTTCGTCAATTATGAAAATGCAATCACAATACATTACTTGTATATATTGCAAACTTAATCCTTCCTATCATAACTACTTTCCTTTAGATCCCAACTCATAAAAAGGTGGAAGCAATAAAACATGAGAGAATCTCCATATTCTTATGTTCTGTGTGTTTGAGGCCTAAATGGGACTTTTTTGGTCCTTAATTATGAAAATGCAATCAAAATACATTCCAAAGGAATCTAAGAGCACAATTATGAACTTTTTTGTTGTAAACCATATTTTTCTATGTTGTGGTTTACAATTTCATTGCCTTCCGGATCATAGTCATGTTTGGCATGTGTGCCATCTTCCTCTTGATGGAATTAGTCTTTAGAGGAAACCCATGGTGGTTGCAAAGAGTTGCAAGATAAAACCTTAAAATACTTGGGTTGTAACTAAGGAGTGGGATACAAAGGCAGAGGTTCTCAATATATTTGAAATGAAGAATATTTGGAGAAGGTAACTTGAAATCTTTGTGTGGGATATGAACATATTCGTTAACAATTTCTTTCCAAATATTGTATTGTTTTGTTGGCCCATGACTTGTTTCTGCAAACTCATTTGATCACATAAAGCAATAGCTTGTTTTACTCATCTATTGGAGAAGGTAAATAAATTATTCATTGTACAAAATCAATTAAAGAGATTAATCTTTATTGTATGGCCATTTGAGATCCCTCAGTAGACAATTGTTTATGCATAATTTTGTTTTGTTTTTCAATAGTCCTCAGTAGAAAATTATATATGCACAATTGTGTTATGTTTTTCAGTAGTCCTGGTTAGTCATAGGACAAGTGGTACACTAACTAGGGGTTCTCATAATAAACAAAATTTTTATAGAGATGTTATGAGAAACAATTATTGGATCATTATAGTCTATTTAGAATATGTTTAGAATAATTAGCAAAGTACTTCCACTTACAATCATTTTTTGAGAAATAGTTAACCACATTTTTTGTGGATCTATTAAGATAACATATGTGAGCAGAGTTTTTGTCAAGGTTTCAATTATAAGTTTTTTATGTGAATTATCACATTATTTCTATATATTCAAAGGAATATTAGTACATAATGTACATGGCTCTGAATTCTCAAATCTAAATGAATTCATTGGAAATTTCCTCCTGAACTCAATCAACTTTCTATCAGTAATAATGAAGCCATTCATACTGCTAACATTTTTTCTAAACCATAGGATTTTGTCTCTGATGAAGAGAAATTGGTTGATAATGAGGATGATGTATACCATTTCGTAAAATATTTACTTGTTGATGGAAATCTATTTGAGTTAGATGGTTTGAAGGGAAGGCCCACCAGCCTTGGATAGTATAATGGAATTTGACATAGTTTGGAACGGTTAAAGTTAGTGTGGTTTTTCTGTAAGCAAAGGTAAGATATCTCTCATGGGTTATAGCCTCAACAACAATTGGCTCTCACGGAGTGAAATATGTCATAAGTGGGATTTGAACACGGGTGGAGAAGATAACATTTCTCCTCCCCAACCACCTAAGTGAGACCCAATTGATAGATCTGATTTACTGTTTGCTTGATTAGGTTTTGATTCATATATGTTATTGTATTTTTCTTAGCAGCAATTTACTAAAATACTCTATTGATATAGATATTTGTTTGTTATGTATTCTTTTTTTGTGTAACTTGGGCTATCATGGTTTTGGTTTTGGCAGTTGTTCTGAATAAATCTGATAGTGTAGCTAGACCCAATTGACAGATTGGACTTACTTTTAGGCTTGATCAGGTTTTGATTCAAAATCTATTATCATATTTTTCTAAAATACTCCATTAATATAGAGATATGTTTGTTACATATTGGTTTCATGTGTAACTTGGGTTATCGTGGTTCTGTTATAAATTCAATCATAATTAGGAGTTCAGATATTGTCAATATTTAAATATTAACAAGTGGTCTATTTGTAACTTTGTAATTTTAATGTGGAAGTTTGTTTATGCTTACTAGGAAGTAGTGTATTGGGTTTGCAAAGGGCATGTTATTTTAAATTTTAATTTTCTCTCATTGTAAACTCTGCTTGCCAAATTTTATCCATGACCTAAAAATATTATTATCTAGGTTATTCATCTTGTTATTGTTATTGTTTCTACTGATTAAAATTTATTTTGATATAGTTTTCTTTTTCCTACTTCAGTGGAAGAAGTATCACATCCAATGGGAAAAGAGACCTTGACCAGGTTGTTGGATGAGTTGTAGTTGTTGCACCTTGAGTGATTTGCAAATGTAGTTTGAGTTCTATGAATTCAAACCTTAAAGCAAGAGAGCTATTAGAACTAAAGCTCTCATATTGTCAATACGCTCAAAGACTCAAGTTCATAAGGAATATAGGAGACAGTAACCAAAGTGATGACCCTAAGTACAAGTAGCTTGCTTCTTGGAGTTCCACCTTCTCAAATAACTAAGGCTTAGTCTATTTTTTGACTTCACTTAACAAAACTCTTAAAGTCAAAATTCAGAGTCATGCAACGTCAACTCAACCGCTAATAAAATTACAACAGGTTTTCATCAAAATAGTACCCAAAGGTGCCCACGATTAGTGGAGACTTATCACTTGATGCATAACTTTTGTAACAAGAAATTTTCCAATAATAGGAGTCAATGTGCCCAATCTGAAAGAATTATTGTTGAAGAATTCACTTCATTTTAACTTGAATCATATGCTGGAATTGTTAATAAAGTTTAGTTAAACTGTTTGTTGGAATTATCAAGAGTTTAAACAAGGAATTTTGGAAGCATGTTCATGTAATGAAGTGAAAATTTTGTATAGGGACATATTTTGGCATCTCATTATCTTAGTTTAGATTTGGTAAATGCCAGTAAATTTAGGCTTTGGGAACCTTAATTTTTCACATGTATCCCCTGAATGAAACTGTAATTCCCTTAGGTTTGGCTTAGCATAGCTTGTTATGATAGTTTAGTTTTGGTGGACGTGAGTTGTGTATTAGAGTTGTTTTTGAAACTTAGCATAATGTAGGGCTTGTGACGCTTGCTTCTTCATGGGAAATATTAGTGAATGGGAGGGTTAGGAGTGTTTTCAAGAGCTGGGCTTTGGTAGCTGGTTATGATAGATTTCTTGGCAAATATGAACCGAAAGCTTGAATGAAGTGTTGATAATTCTATGAAATAGTTGAACCCAGTAGTATCATATAGCTGAAATTTAACATAGTAATAACACTAATATAATATAGATATTCTTGTGTCTTTATATTCTCAAATATCTATAAAACATCTATTTGGAGAAATGCAATCCGTGTTTCCTAATGACCACATTAACCAGCAAGTTAGAGGTATCTTGTTTAAAAAATTGTGTAGAATATACTTGTGAGTAAATATGTGAAATCAATTTTTAAATATTGTTTCATATGGCCAACTCAGCCCAAGCATCCTTGTTGCATTTTCGTTGCTATTTTTTTGTTGTTGTAAAAATCTACATAACTATATACTATATGTGAGAATCTTCAATACTTATTAAAGATGCTTGATCTTGGCCAGTTGGGTGTGACACCGGTGATTATCAAAGAAGGATTTATTGGCAGCATATCAATCAAAATACCTTGGAAAGCATTGGCAGCTGAAGAGTGTGAGATTAATGTGGAGGATCTTGAGCTTGTTCTTGTTCCACGAACTGAGTCCAAAGCATATAGTAATTCTGAAGAATGTTCTACTTCAGAAGTGTGCTCTAGCACAACACCTTCTTGATTGAATTCAGAACAGGTAGAGGGATGTGGGGTCCATGAAAATGGGGGTTACACCTACCTTGGTGTTTAGGATGGCGTTACGATGATTGAAAAGATGGTGGAAAGGTTGTTGCTTGGCATCCACATCAAAATTAAAAGTGTTATTATTGTATTTGAGCAAGCAACATATACTTGAAGTAAAAAATTAGGAGTTGAAAGCAACTGCCAGTCTCAAAGCATTCTTTCCCTTTAAGTGCTCCAAACAGAATATGGAACAGATGTGTCTGGAGATGCTTGTGAAAGTGCTGGTATTCATCTAGATAATGCAATAGCACATGTTATGTTGACAAAAATTATAAAATTTCATAGTGTAACTATTTATCTCTATGATGTGATGGAAAAGGATGCAAAACCACCTAGCTTAAGGCCCATTGCATCACTCTTAAGTGGTAGGTCTATAGGAAGTCAACCCGGTCAGTGCCCAGTGCCAATAATAGATGGAAATGGAGGTGGCTTCTCAGGATCGGTTTAGCTAAGCATACCTTGGAAAAGTGGTTCTATGGATATCCCCAAAGTCAATGCTGAAATTCATTTTGTTCCTATTAAGTTGCAATTGCAGCCTTGTACGATACAAAGGCTAGTAAAGTGTGAGATTAATGCGGAGGAGCTTGAGTTTGTTCCTTTTCCATGAACTGATGCCAAAACATCTAGTAATTCCACCTTGGTGTTCAGGAAAATGGGGGCTACACCTACCTTGGTGTTTAAGAACCAGGATGGCATTAAGATGATTGCAATGATGGTGGAAAGGCTACTGCTTGGACTCCACATCAAAATTAAAAGTGGTATTATTGTATTTGAGCATGCAACATATACTTGTAGTACAAACTTGGGATTTGAAAGCAGTTGCCAGCCTCAAAGCTTTCTTTCCCTTCAAGTGCTCCAAACAGAATATGGAACAGATTTTTCTGGAGATGCTTGTGAAAGTGTTGGCCTTCATCCATATTCTAGATAATGCAACATGACATGTTATGTTGACAAAAATTATAAACTTTCATGGTGTAATTGTTGATCTCTATGACATGATGGAAAAGGATGCAAAACCAACTACCTTAAGGCCCATTGCATCACTTTTAAGTGGTAGGTCTGCAGGAAGTCATCATGGTCAGTGCCCAGTGCCAATTATAGATGGAAATGGAGGTGGCTTCTCAGGTGGCTTCTCAGGACCTGCAATAACAAATACTAGATATGAAATAAACCATAGAGGGATAATGTCATCCTACCTAGGCATGACATCACCTCTTTTTAGGATTTGTTTTGGCCTAAAATCACTATTTTGCTAGATTTTCCAACTTCTTTAGATTTTTTCAATATTTTTCCAACTACATATACTTATTGCAGTGATCAACAACTTCAGAAAATAATAATATAAATATAAATAGGGCACAAAAATAAACACTAGGTTGTGTTGGTTTTGCGTAATTAGGGAAAAGAGAGGTGCCAAAGGCCCTGTTAGCACCTGTGCAAAATTTTGAGGATGTTTACAAATGCACCTACACTAATCCCCTTGCAAAAGGGTAAGTCGATGAAAAACGAAGGGTAAGGGAGAAAATTTCATATATTATGACCTAGAGGTATGCATAAAAAGGTTCAAAGTGCTTAGAAGGCTTGTTCCTAATCTTGAATGTCAAAATGGTAAAAAATGCTTAGGCGCAACCTTGGATACGAGCCTTATATGAAAAATCTGCATTTTGATCTCAGATCAACGGTTCGAAAAGATTATGCATAAATCAACGGTCCAGAAGAAGGCGAAAGTGGAAAGATAAAAAATGAGCTTCGATAAATTTAAAGATTCGCTTTCCGCTATTTTGCGGAATTGGAAAGGCAGGATCAAAAAGTTAGAAGGCGGAAAAGGTGAAAATTTTGGTTAGAAAAGTGGTGAATTCGCCTTCCTCTTTTCACTATTTGCGGAAAGGAAAAGGCGGAATTGAAAAATTGGAAGGCCGAAAAGTGGAAAGGACAAAATTTGTTCATGAAAAGTCAAGATCTTGCATTTTGCATTTCGCAACTTGAATCCCGCAGCTTGGATCTTATATCAACGGCTTGAAAAGCTTCTACATAAGATCAATGGTGCAGAAAATGGAAACATGTGCATGGGATAAGTAGATTTCCCAATTTGCGAAATATGGTAAGCCCAACAAACTTTAATGACGGAGATCAAGGTGGATTTTAGATCCATGGCCCATGATCATTTCATGTTGATAACTAGCAATGGGTAAGTCAGGTTGGAGGATTGCAAAATCAGGTAAAATATGCACCATTGGACGGTCGAGATGCGGGTAGGACTAAAATACACGACTAACATAGATTTTGCTGGTTGAAGATACAAGGAAGAATAAAACTAATTCAGTCCATTCAGAGATGCTCTGAACAGTTGTTTTCATCAAACGAGCTTGATTCCCAAATGTCAAGCTTTCCATTTTGATCCACCATACGCATCCCAACATGCTTTCATGTTTTGTTTTGTGATCATGGAAAATCTGCCAACTCAAAATTTATTAGGATTTAGTGTGTGCAGGTTTTAATTCCCATGATGTAAATTGATTTTGGGTGCTCTGCTTCAAGATTCATCTTAGAGGAAAATTACTCTATAAATATAGCCTCAATAAAGGAACAAAGGGTTTGACATTCATTTCTGAAGCCTCTGTGCTTGGTTTTGTAGCTCTGCAACTTTTCTTGGAAGTATTAATGCAAATGTGTTTAATGAGTGTCTAAGATTCATCGCGGTGTTCAATGTTCAGTCTGTGTCCCCTTGTATGCTTCATTTCCATTTATGTGTAGTTTATGCAATGCATTTCTATTTGTATGCAAGGAATTTGTTCTCTGTTAAGCGCTTCTTGCGTCAGATAATGCATTTGTGATGTGTTTATGGTAAATATCTTGTAATTCATCCTCTAATATATGCTCCATTTCAGTTATCAGCCTTTACCGTTGCTTCTGCTAAAGGTGTTTCAGGAGATTCATCCATAGAATGGTGCCTCCTGTTTCACTGGGCTTCTTCTCATTTCCTCTTTCCATCTCTCAAAAGATATTTTGTTGAATATTAACACCTACTTTGCCTCATATTACGAATTTTATCACTAGTCATTATGTTGTAAGTCCTTGAATGTTTTAGGCTTTGACTCCATTTCCCAATGGTATTTAATATTTGTCTGTATTACACTCTTTAAAACCCTAACAACCCATTCTCTTCAGAAATCTAGCTTTCTGAATGCTTGCTTAAAGATATATGTGTATGTGAATGTTCCTGTGAAAAAGAGAGAGCCCTCTCTTACTGTATAGGCTAGAATACAGTCTAAAGATTGGTTTGGAATGGTTGCCCCAGTGATTTCCTACCACAACCATAGGAAAATTATTGGGTTTTAACAGGCCCAACAAGAGAAACCCTCGTAGAAGGGATGTCTCACTTATAACAAATCTTTATTATGCATAAAAAAACCTAGTTGACCCTTACCTTGGATGTCTTTGACGGTGAAAGCCAATAGAACCAGATATACTGCCACAAAATAAGAAGAAAAGAAAAGAGAGTAACCCTCTTAATAATTTTTTCCCTTAAACAAGCCTTGTAATATAGAGTAAAATCCTTGAATCACCAAAAATTACCACACCAAGTCTTTAGATGCTCAATAAGAGAGGCGCACAACACTTAGTCTAAGTAGACAAGAAGAAAAAAATAAGATTATATTTCATCCCATGGTATTGAGTTACAAATAAGGAGGTTATCCTTATTTATATGTGGTTAGGAAAACTTGAACCTCCTTTTAGAGCTGACCTACGTAAATTTTATTAAATTAAGAAAATGACAATTTCCACATTTCATTGTATTTGGAGTTAGCTTCTGTAATTAATTGTGAGTGAATTTATGAGTCTGGCATTTCTAGTGGACACTCCACCCATATTCAAGGCATTTATGAGCTTGATATTTCTTCAATTCCCTAAATATGGGTGGACTATCCACTCAAAACATTAGACTCATAAATCCACACGTTGTTAATTCCAGAATCTAACTCCAAAAAATCTTTAAATGAATTAAACTGAATTTTTAAGGTTTGTCACCCACAATTCAGGGACTAATATTGATAAAAATGATGAAGTGACACAACATGATGAAACATTGAGCCTAGAAGGAGGATTTCATGTACCATCTAACCCCACCATTATGTTTTTTCTCTCAACACCCTCTTTCTTTAGGTGGTATGGTCTCTTGAAGCTTACAAAGAAGGTGGACATTTTACCCATGATGACTAGGATGACCAAGAGGTAGGGGTAATACAAGAAATTTTTTTTAAATAGGGTATCCATGAGGTTTGATAAGGTAGGGATGACAACCCTTACATGCACAATCAACTTCTACATAGCATAAACATAAGTGTGGATGGGAGCCCCTAAGCCATGTGTCTGAATGGAGTCATCCCAAGAAGCACTAGAGAATCAACCCCAAGTCATAAATTCCAAACATAATGGGGTACCCCCACCACATCAAGGGGCAATAAATAAAGGCAGTAATCCAATAGTCCTTGAAATGAAACCCAAGAACACCTGACATGACCAGATCAAGGGTCTTGAGCCCCACTAGACCAACACTTTTACATAAAACAAACCCCAACTTGGCCTTTACAATTAAAAAGGACACTTCCTCTTTGGTACATCTGATATGGCACACTGCAGAGGATATAGAGGGTAACATGCCAAGTGATTGATGCACTATGCTCTTTTTTCGATTGTTGTCCTTTTGTTAGCACACAAATCCATATTATAAATAATCACATCCAAATTATGAAATTTGTTTGAAAAACATGCAACTTGTAGGAAATGTATCCCTCGTGTCACTGATAGATTCCTATTTGTTAGGCATGATACATTGCAACCACAGGGGAGAGGGTCCCTAATTTTTTATATGTTTCTAATTATATACCTGCAAATATGCATTAAAACATGGATAAAAGGTAGTACCATATTATCTTTATAATTACTAACAATTATATTTGTAAGTTAAAATGGTTATAATAGTAAATAAATTCGATCTTTGGGATGTTGTCCTTATCAAAGTATGCAATGAAAGATTTAGAACAATAGTTTGATGTGCCTTTGGACAACAAGTTAATGTTTCCAGAGAGTTTGTAATGGGAAATTTTTCTTTAAAATGGAGGAATTTTTGGCATTACAAGACCATACAAATGAGAACAATTGAAAGAAAAATGCTACAAATGAAGGATAAATTCAAAGCATAGGCCTAAAATGCTACCAAATCATTGTGTAAATAAAATCACGAATCAATAAGAGAGAGGAGTTAGAAAACCAAGGATAATCTAGCTTCACTTTGGATTAAATCAATAGGTTGGTACAACATAAACATAAATACAAGTATTTCCAATAACTTCCTTGCACAAAAATTGAAGAGCATAGAAGAAGAATAGAGAATGACGTTAATTATTGCTACTGGTTGCAATAAAATACAACCTTCTTCCTTTTGTAAAACCTCTCTAAATATATTTGCATAGAGGCCCTCATGTGCCTCCCACAGGATGATCTAACATGTGATGAGGGAGTGCCTCTCTAGAATAAATTGAAGAGGATATAATTCCATCCCTCCCTTGCATATATTTGTTCTGTTTCATGAGAAAACACACCCCCTTCAATTGGAGTTGATATGATTCATGAGGGAATCCCCCCCCCTTATGTTGGAGTTCATCCATCTCAAGTGTGAGTTAAGTGCCCAATTGAACTGAACTTGACCTCATGCACTTCATCCCTTATTTCATGCACTTCACCCTTGACCTCATGTTCTTCACCATGTTGCATGTGTTATAGCTGATTTTACCACACTTGGTAGATCACACTTTTATGGCCTTCCATGTCCCTTTATAGACTCCTTGGACCCCCCTTGCTCAATTTATACTTTGATGATCCAAGAAAATCCCTAAAAAACACTTATTTATTTTTATACACGACTTTTAAGCTAATACCCACGTGTACACCCAAGTTGCTCCATTGTAGCCCATGTACATCATGAAATGTGCAAAAAAGAAAAAACTTTTGGAGTTTTCCTGAATGAGTCCCGAAAAACTTGACTCTTGGCCTTCCATATGCTTGGAAAACACTTTGACTCAACCCTCCATTGTCCATTGGAGGGCTATATATTGAGCCTCTTGGATGCAATGAAAGAGGAGAATTTTGGAGAGCAAGGAAACTATAGTTCACTATTGCCTCACTTGTTTATGCTTGAGTCTGCATCCCTTTGTGCCTTTGGAGCACACATTGTTGCTCTTCCCAAGATTTACATTGCCTTGTAATATTTCCATTGAGATGGAGGATTGAAGTGGTGGAGGACCAAGTGGAGGACTTGGTTTCTCCGTTTCGATGAGGTGCCGACAGAGTTTGTCACTGTTCTATCTCTATTTATTGTTAATAGAAATATCCATTTCTAGTCCATTACATGTGTATAACTATGAATATTCTATCCATGGATGTAGTTACATTTGTTTATACATGGTGGTTTTATATATGCTATACTAGGCCTAACACTTTTATATATAGCATGATTTTCCTATTTGTTGTTGTTGAGAGTGAATTATAAATACAAGCGTGTTGGAAAATCTCAACTTGAATTTACATCAACCATCCAAAATAAGGTATGTTTTGTATCCCTTAGTGTTAGTTGCATTTGTTTCTCTTGCATATTGGACTGGATTGATTTCTAGTGTCATTTAGTCTGTTGTGGTCTACCCCAAGCCATAGGAAGTTTCTCTCCATAACAGAATTGGAGACTCCATTGGGGAGGTTCCTTGTTTTTCTTTGGGGATTGGGTGCACAATGTGCTTGAATTTCTCTCTGTTTCTCTGTGTTTCTGTGTCGGGTCCATAAGTATGTTTTCCCATTAGTGCCATGTTGAATTAATTTAGACCTTAGATTATCATTTTTACCCCCTCTTTCTTCCTGTATGCAGGTTTTTGCCTCACAACTACGTATACACATGGGTTTTGTCTGAACAACCGCATATACATGCATATTTTATCCAAACAGTCGCATATGCTTCTCTTTTGAATGTGATTTGGATGATTGAGAGTTTTTGGGTGAAGTTTGAATGTTGTCGAGTCTTACTTGGTTCTTTTGGTGTCTGTTTACTGCCTCTATTTCTAACCAAAGACCTTTTTTATTTGCTTCTTTGTTAGAAGTTGTTCTTATCATCTTATTTCCTTTTTGTTTTGGTATTAGTGCATTATAATTCTTTTATCTCAGTGTCTTGCTTCGCTGTTTTCTGATAGTTGTTGCATGTTCTGGGAGTTGTAGAGTCTTTCATTGCATTTACATATCATTTATTTCAAAAATACAAAAATATTTTAATTTTGGCATGTTCATGCATTCTTGTATTTGCATAGTACTTGCATTATGTTTACTTATTTGATTAGTAATCAAGATTTCATATAGGAATGGTTGCATTGTCATTTGAAGGAAAAAATATGCATCTCATGTAGTGGCATACCCCATTTTCACATTTAAAGACAACTGCACTTGGTATTGTTTGTTAGGTGTGCATATTTACTTTCATTGCTGAGTCATAAAATCATTGGTTGTATGGTCATTTCCCTTGAGTAATCACAACCCCTAAAATCAACGTTTAATTTAAAATAAATTACACATTTTTCTTTGATAGGGTACTTCAACAAGCTTAGGTTTAAGAGTCTTGGAATAGGTTTTTCTGAGCAAATTTCTCCAAGACTACTAAACAAAACACTTTAGGTGTCTTTCCAGGTGAGAGAGTGAAATCGTTGGTATAATTAGTGTTCTCAGGAGGCTCCTCTTACACATGAGTTAAGCACAAGGTAGCATACACGTTTGTGGTGGCAATATCCCCTTACCACTCTCTGTACAGCGCCAGAGATATTTCCAGGGTATTATTCGTATTTGGGGAATTTTTAGGTACCTTTGGTGCTTTTGAGCTTTGATCTTTGTTATCCTTCCCATAATGTAGATCCTGCTAATGACTGTCCACTTGAGCATTGGTTATATTGGGGTGACCTTAGTTTCCTTACTTAGGTATCACAGGGGGTACTTGCAGAGGTTATTTTGTGAGTTTCCTAGCCAGGTAGGGGTCATACAACACAATTTCTTTATGTGTTGAAGTTGAGGGACACTATAATTGGTTGCACACCTCCACTTGTAGTGTATGGGAGTCTCAATCCTCTCCTAGGAGAGACATATCTGCTACATTTGAGATCTGATTTATTCTCCCCTTGGATTGTTTGCATTTTGGCTTTGATTCTCTTAGGAGTGTGCTCTGTTTACGCTATATTGCTCTAGGGTTCGTAATTAGTTTGAGTCTATTTATTTTTTTGGAGTCAATGAGGATTGAGAAGCATAATTTCATTGTTCCTGACATTTAGTAGGTCTTCTGCCTTCTCTGTCTCCTCTCCTTCATGGAAGAGAGCCAGATAGTCTGGGCGAAATCATCCTCATTGTGATTCACACATCGATCTCACTATGAGTCATACATATGAGATCTCAAAAGCCCCTCCTCCTCCCCCTGGGGCGGGGAATGTGCCAGATAGTGTTTATGGGACTCCTAAAGAAGTTGATCCTTTTGAGGTTGGTACATCATATAAGCATGATCCCATTTTTCAGATTATGTAAACACTGACCAATGATTTTATTTGTATAGGTCAAGTGGTGAGACTCATCTTGTATCCTCTAGCACTGGCCCTTTTATATTTTGCATGCCATACCTTTTGAAGGTCATTCCATCATTTAATGTTGGATCTGGTGTAGATCCTGGTACTACGCCTGGGGGCAGTTCCATTCCTTTCTATGCAGATAGGTTTGGTAGTGGTCACATTGCACCTTCATACCCATTACCCAGGCCTAATACTAGTGTTCCCATTCGCAGAAATGGCCCTAGACATGTGAACATTTGAACAACAACTTATATTCCATCTTATGCTCCATCTTCCACTCCAATTGTTCCTTCGAATGCATTTCTAATGTCGCATCCTCCCCATAAATCACATTGTCCTTCGGGCCGGAGTACTACCTCTAGCCATGTAGTTCCCTCCTCTACCCACACTATAGTATCGTGAGGATACATTCCTCCTTATTGTCTATATTTGTCGAGATTGACCAATGATCTGGTATCTCATGATCCAACATGGTCGGTTGTTCCCACCAAATTTCCTTCATACATTCCAAAATCCAAAGGTAAGAGTGGTGAGGACCCTGGTGAGAACGTTACTAATTTCCACCTATGGTGCTCTTTGAATTCATTGAACCATGATTATGTTCATTTATGACTATTTCAACGCACCCTCACAGGTCCTACGGCGAAATGGTATATAGAGTTTCCTAGGGGCACATATCGCATGTTCAATGACCTATCCATGACCTTTCTCAACCAATTTCAACTACCTATGTGTTACGATGCCGGTACTGAGCTCTTGTCAACATTTTAGCAAGATAAAGCCACACATGTTTCTTACCATATTCACTAGTGGCGTAGACAAAAGTGGTTGATTAAGGCCAACATCCCACCATAGTTCATTTTGTAGTGGTTCCTCAAGTCGTTATTGCCATATATAGCAAAGGATGTTTCCACATCTGGAGTTATGAATGAGGAACAGGCTATTTTCTGAGCTCAACAACTAGACTTGATTTATGCTTAGTCTGGGTTTTGATCCTAAGTTCAAACCCGGGCCACATGCTGATGGCATTATTAGCTCTGCAAGTGCTAAACCCATAGACTTGGTTACGAATAAAAGGAAGAATTTGTCTATTAACAAGCCTACATCGGGACAAGCTATGGATTCGTCTCATCCCACTCAATCAACGGATGTACACTCTGTGCAATCGTCGAACCAGAAGGTAACCAACAACCCAGATGGAACAAGAAAAAGGGAAGAAACAATAGTAAGGGTGGGAATAGGAGTGGAAATTCTAACTATGACAAGAACAGTAATGATGCTAGGGGGGACAAGAAGTCTAAACGTAAGGCTAAGTTCCCTTGAAAGCTTTGTGGAGGATATCACTTCACTTACTTCTGCCCTCGTATTGAAGATGCCTCGAAATTCATTGCACATAGCCCAACTGTGTTGACAGATCCTTTACCACACAATCAAAATATGAATTCGAGGACCATGGAATCCATAAGTGCTTCTGATGGGCATAAAAAACCATCGAATGCTGAAAGTGGCCATGGGTGCATCAACATGATGTCCGTCAAGAATGTTGTGACATGAGCTAAAGATTATGGTTCATCACAACCCGACTTGGGAAAAGAACCTGATCCTCCTAAGGTCCCTTTGCATATCAACAAGTCTGAAGTTATACCTCACATTCCTAAGGGAGTCTTAAAGCATTTGGGGCACAATCCTAATGCTCGAGCCGCCCAGCACTATTACATTGTCGAGGATTTGGGCCAGAATCCTTATGCGATGTCTTCATTAGAATTCCTTCAGACTTGCCCATTGCAGAGGAAAACTTTGTTGTATTCCCTTGGGGTGGTTGATCCAAATCCTTCCACAATGATTAAATTTTAAAACTGTGAATTCCATCCTCACTTGCCTTACCATGTGGCTCTCCTAGTCCATGTGGAGTGTATAAACAACACCATTAAATGCATAGTAATTGATGAAGGAGTTGAAGCTTCTGTGATGTCTTTAGCCTGTTCAAAAGGTCTAGGTTTTCCCATGTTGTCAAGATCTAGGATCATGTTGACTCATTTTGATGGGATATATTTTTGGCCGCATGGTATACTTCCTTCTCTTGAAGTCCAATTTGGAGGGAAGACAGTGTCGATCGAGGTCGAGGTGGTTGATGCGCCCCTTGACCATAACCATTTACTGGGTCGTAACTAGATTTATAATATGAAAGTGGTAACGTCACCCATCTTCTGAGTTATTTGTTTCCCTTTTGAAGGGAGGACTTTTATAGTCAAGCAAAAATATTTTTATAATTTCGGTACAAAAGCATCCTCAAGAGCTACTATCTCGGTCATCGATAATTCTCAGCCGACAACTGAGAATGTTGGGGTGGGAATGTATCTATCTTTGATGGGAACTTTTAATATTTCTCCACTAATTCTTTCTATAGGTTCCAGCCTTGGTATAAAATCATCATCGGTGGATTTGACTCCATTTCGCATTTCTCATTTGGAAGATCCTTGGACTCTTCCTTCCCTGAGCACTTCGGATGAAGATCCCAGACCTACCAAGATGGAAATGTCGTTATCTACAACGACGATTGCATATCAAGCTAGTATTGGTCCCATTGTAGATCCTAATCCTTCCTCTCCGCGGACGGAGGAGGAGGACCCCTTTGCACTGCCTGCTTGGGCGGTTGCATCGTCACACTCTCATGATTGCTTCGATTGCACTTTTCCTTTGGATGAAGTTATTCTTGAAGCCATGGATAGTTTAGATGGGTCCTGGGAGAAGTTACACCATCGATCTTACTTTCTACCAGATCTTGAACATATTGAGTGTGATCCTTAGCAAGAAGGTTGGTAGTCTCGTGGTCCCATTAGGCGCTCCTTGTAAGTTTGTCAAAGGGAACATGGTTAATTTGTCACCAACAATACCTATCAACATTTCTTGAACTCCTGGAAAAATAGAAAATGTTTACATTGGGGCGGATTGTTCCCTCGATGAAATTGAAGCATACACTAAGCTCTTCAAAGAATTTCGAGATGTTTTTGCTTGGTCATATGATGAAATGTCAGGAATAGACCCTTGCATTGTTCAACATGATATTAATATCTATCTGGATGCTAGACCTGTTTAGCAACGCTTCCATGTGATGAATCCTCATAAGGCACCCACTATTAAGGCGGAGATAGAGAAGTTGCTTAAGGATGGATTTCTCTATCCAGTTCCCTTGACTGAATGGGTTTCCAATACCATTTTGGTTGATAAGAAACAAGGGACTATCTGTGTCTGCACTGATTTTAGAGACCTGAACAAAGCTTGTCCTAAAGATATTTTTCCTACACCATTCATAGATCCGATTTTGGATGAGTGTGCAGGAAGCAAGGTGTTTTTGTTTATGGATGTCTTTTCAGGGCATCATCATATCCATATCAAACTTGAGGATCAACACCAAATGGATTTTATTTGTCCTTAGGGTACGTTTGCATACCGAAAAATTCCTTTCGGGCTTAAAAACACCGGAGCTACTTTTCAACTGGAAATGACCTTCACTTTTCACGACCTTAAGTGAATTATTGAAGTATATCTTGATGATTTAGATGCTCACTCTCGATTGAGAGTGGATCATCCTAACCATCTACGCTTGCTTTTCAAAAGATGCCACCGATATCAAATCCTAGTAAATCCATAAAAGTGCATCTTTTATGTGAAAGTAGGTCGCTTACTGAGGTTTATCGTTTCTAAGGAGGGCATTAGGATCGACCCTCTTAAGGTTGAGGCAATAATTCAATTGTCTCCCCCGTGCACTATTAGACATATTCAGAGTTTGCAAGGGACGACTAACTTCTGCAAAGGTTTGTTGTCAATTTTTCCAATTTGACCAAGGGTTTCATGCGCGTTTTGAAGAAAGACACTTCTTTATCTAGGATGAGCGAGCATAGGAGTCTTTCGATGCATTGAAGAAATCCTAGGCATTGACCCCCGTGCTTATTCCAGCCGAATATAGCTCTGATTTATTGTTATATGTGGTTGCATCTCAAGATACAATTGGAATGGTTTCAGTTAAAGAGGATGAGGAGGTCCAAGATCACGTTGTCTATCATCTTATCCGAAACCTCATTGATGTTGAACTTTGTTATACTCATGTCGAGAAGCTAGCCTTAGCTATCATCCATGCAATTCAATGGTTGAGACATTAAATACTCCTTCGCCAGACTTTGGTTGTGGCTCACATCAAACCATTTCAGTTCCTCCTAACTAGACGTATGATAAGGGGAAAATACAATAAATGGATTGTGAACTTGCAAGAGTTCGATCTCGAATTTGTTTCGGCAAAGTCGAAGAAATCCTTGATTTTTGTGGAGCTCATATCATATTTTCCTAGTTTGGATGAAGACGAGGTTCATGAAGACTCTTTTGTTGACGAGGATATCTTCCTCATTTGGATTTTGGACCCATGGTATGGGGATATTATCATCTATTTGAAAACTTTGAAGGTCCCTCCTCACCTATCACAGGAGGAATGTCGGAGGTTACGACATGTATCTAAGAACTACCTCATTATCGATGAAAATTTGTATCGTCATGGGGTGGATCCCATTTTGCATCGATGTTTGACTCATGAGGAGGCCAAGGCTATGCTTAATGATTTTCACGGAGGGGTGTGTGGTGGTCATTTATCTGGGCTTGCTACAACCCAAAAAAAATTGAGAGCAGGTTATTTTTTGCCATCGATATTCAAGGATTGTGTTAATGCAGTCAAGTTGGGCCACCCTTTCCAGGTGTTTGCATGGACTATGCGCTCACATCCTGCCCCGTTACATTCGATTATCACTGTTGGTCCCTTCACCAAGTGGGGGGTTGATTTTCTGGATTGCAACCCAGCTTTGGCTTGGGGGAATCATCATATTATAGTGGTTGTAGATTATTTTGTGAAATGGCCAGAGGCTATGCCCGCTATCAAATTCGACGGTGAGATAGCCATGCATTTCGTTTTCAATCAGATTATCACCCAGTTTGGTATCTCGAGAGAGCTTCTCACAGACCATGGTAGGCACTTTCAAAATAAGATGATGGATGAGTTATCTTTGAAGTTGGGGTATAAGCAAGAGCACTCCTCTTCTTATTATTCACAATTGAATGGATAGGTTGAAGCTGTGAATAAGTCCCTTAAGTCCATTCTACAAAGAACCATCTCACAAAGAAAAAATAATTGGCACATCATGTTGTACCCTACTTTGTGGGCCTACCAAACTGTGGTTAAGACTGCCATCGTTTTTTCTCCATATCAGTTAGTGCATGGGGTGGAGTCGATTTTACCGATTGAATGTGAAATCCCTTCTTTGAAGCTAGTCGTAGAACTTTTACCAAAAACTTTTGAGTTAGAGGAACATCTAGTCCGCATAGAGCAGCTTGATGAGCAATGTCGAGATGACTTAGTGGCTCTTAAAGTAAACAAGCGTCGTGTTAAAGCTCAGTATGATAAATCTGTCTATCCTCGAAATTTTAATGAAGGTGAATTGGTCCTCTTGTATGACCAAGCTAGTGAACCGTTAGGGGCAGGAAAGTTCAACCCCATGTGGCATGGGACTTACGTAGTCAAATGAGTGTTAGAGAAAGGGGCTTATGAGCTAGTATATTATGAAGGGGCAGTCTTGGCAGAGCCTAGAAATGGGATCTATCTTAAAAAGTACTATGCATAATTCTCAGTTGAGGATAATACTTTGTATACTATTGTACAATTGCATAGTTTAGTTTTGGTCTTCTTGTAGTGATCGGGTTTGTTGACTTGCTTTCGTTTGTTGTGGAAGATGTTGACAGAGTCTTCAATATATATAGGATACAATGACGGTGCCAGCCGCCACACCCAGAACTCAATTTCACCTGCTTGGGTGATCTATACTCCTATGGGTCAATTTTTGTCTTCAGGAGGTGTATGTCTCCATCCTTCATCAAACAACATTGTTGAATATAGTGTCGTGATTAAGTAATTATGTGATGCCATCTCTCATGGTATTCAATCTCTTGAGGTACATTTTGACTCGCAGTTAGTGGTCTTATAGTTAAATGGCATGTACCGTATTAGAGATCCGACTTTATTACAAAGATTCTTGCGCGTAAATATGTTAGAGCGACAATTTGAAAATATTACATACATTCACATTTCTAGGAACTACAATCATGTTGCTGATTCATATGCAAATTGCGTACTAGATTGGAATTTGATACACATACAATGAAGCCTTCACATCACATTCCACATGTAAATATAAATAACTAATCATTATAATATTTTTCATCAAAATATAGTCCAAAAAGTGGTGTCATAATACATAATTTCATGATACAAAATTGGGGCTTTTAGCCACCAAAATATACTACACAACCGATACAAAATGTACATCAAGGCCTCTAAGCCTGTGGAGTAGGGTGTTGATCATGAAAACACATGACAACTCTAACCAACCATCTAAACAACCGAACCCATGCACAGGATACACCTACTACCTGTCGCTGCATCGCCTCGGGTAAGTCCTCGACTTGTGCCATGGGCACCCTGTGCGTCAAATGAACAAAGTTCGTGTGGATTCTTTGGAGCATATGCTTTGCATCTGCACCCAGTATATCATCACCCCTCCCCCTTCGACGATGTCGAGGGAAGTTGTCTGGCCGTCTAGGACCAACATCTGCATGTACATGATCAGTATTAGTATGTGTTACCACTCAAAAACATGTTTTTTGATTTCATTATATCAAAAATACAAAAAAAATCAAATAATTCAAAAACAAAATGAAGTCGGTATTTTTACCTATATATGTATGTGGATCCCTATGGAATAGGCATATCTAGATCACCATGGAAGTCTGTCCCTGCATAGGGGTAGTCAACTATGGCTATGATCTGTCTACGCCACCAGTGGAAGAAGTCAGGAGGGTAGGGCGTAACTACACATCTTCTACCTAGCAGCTGCATCACACATGCCCAGTGCAGCTGATATGGATCTTGAGGACCATGTGGATCAATCTGCACTCTTGGGCTTAGGCCCAGTACACGCTCGAAGAAGAAGGTACTCAAAATGATGGCAAAACCAAAGTTTCTTATTACACACCGTTTACAGTCCATCAATTGTTGTTTCATATTACCCAACAACGAGGTACTCTAGTCATAGACAGTGGGCCTCATGCACTCAATTGCATAAAACATCAGTTTCCTGAAACCTTGATGGAGAGATGTTAACCCCGCAATCCTGGTCATTGTTAGTACTATGGCCTTGAGGCGAAGGTTCTGAATAGAGTTCACTGGGACCTGACTTCCAACCTTTTCTATGTCTAGAAGACAATATATAGTAATGTACTCATCAATAGTGAGGCCACCTCCAACTCCACGAGATCTCAGTTTGACTACCTTGCCTCGGCGAGATAGTCCAGTGATAAAGTATATATCCTCAACCTCAAGGCTAAGGGGCATCCCATCGATCTAAAATGTTTCTATATCTGGATCCTAGTAATCCACGAGCATCTGGAGTAGTCTTGGGTGAGCTCTTAAGATCCTGAGACACCAAAACTTATACAAAACACATGCCCTCAAAGCTTGTTGGGAATCCATATCACCTTGTGCAACCCTATCCACATCTTTGTGTTTGCTTTCACACCACTCCAATACCATCCTGCATAAAAACACAAGAGTTTAATGATTTTTTACCTTGAAATTTGGTATGCACGGCCTCATACACAACTGTTTCCCTAATAGTCATGTGTATACACATAAATCAAAGGATTTCTTATGCATACTCGGCCCTATACACTAAAATCACTAGATTTATAGTGTGGGCCAAGATACCCAACAAGGGGCGCTTCAAAATAAAAATTCAACCACTAAAAATTAAAATAAAATCATTGAAATGAAATAGTGTGGGATGTAGATTTACCTGGCTTAGACGGTTCCTGGTTGTGTGGCTCGTAGCTCCCACAATCAGTGTTTGAAGTTCGTGGTTCAAATGCACCATGTGGGGTAAAATTTTCAAATGGTATGGTGGAAATGACTTTTTTACTATTTTATAGAAAAATTTTTAAATTTTTACCCACTACTCTATAGTTTTGACCCTTATTGACTTTTGTGAGCTGTTTTTGGCCTAATATGTGGTGTAGGGACTTTATTCGAGTGCGCTTTTACCGATATATTGACCTGTTCATATCTATTACAGGGATAATTTTGAACTAACATATATGTTAAGACCACACATCCGCTTGCATTATGCATTGCCTTATGAACATGTCGCCTTGACTATAAGTATGAACCCACTTCATAATGTCATGAAACCTTCATACTACTATTAGAAGTGGCATTATGTAAGTTGTAGAGCCTTGCTATTCATGGGTGCCTTAGTTAGATCCCGCTTTGCAATTGGGTACCCATGCTGAGATTTCTCCACTAGGTCCGAGAGTCCCTTATAGTCCTACCATGTCCTTGAGCAAGAGCCTCATATTCCTCTTGAACTTTATGATGGCCATCTCCCATAGGGACTCCCTTTTATATCAAGTTGTAATTACATTTCATGTGTTTTTCTTGCCTTATTGAGCTTTATGTTGGCTCCCCACTTCAAAGTTATAAGCCATATAGCCCGATCTTGTCTCAATTATATCCAAGCAGAGCCTTTTATATATCATTTGCAGTTTGATCATCCCTTACCGGGAGGAGACCTTCCCCCGAGTGTCCTCATCCTACACATGCTTCCTTGCATTGAGCATAGGTATGTTCCACTGCTTGGAACTAGTTTTCTATTCCGTGACAATTTTCTCCTCCTAGTTGTATACTATAAGCACTTTTATTCTTTTTCAAGCTTTCTAATCTAAAAAAATAGTCCCAAAAATAATTATTAAACACATAAAATGTCGAATGGGAAATAATATTACTTTTGGAAGATGTCGATTCGTGTTTCTTTCGAACAAAGAATTGTGTATCACATCCATTGGTTGGGTTATTAGTATGACTTTAGGATTTGTACTCATTATTTTGAGTTTTCTCCATAGACTGGTTATGCTTCCAGTCCCTATGGAGCCTCTGTTGATGCCTCATGTGTCACAGAACTATCCTAGTTTGCATGTCGAGTCTATGCTACCTACTTCAGTCACCATTTTCCTTATGCTCTTGTTCAAAGGAATTTTTAGCATGAGTCAGACATTCCTTGGTTGTCTTGTCTTTGCATGTCAACCATTCCCAGCAAATTCCATTTCATTGAATTCAGATCATTTATTCTAGAATAGGATTGTAAAGTCCATTGAGTTCCTTGAGACTTACAGTCATCAGTGGTAGGATCACTCTCCATCAAAATTTTTGGGAATACATCAATGTCCCTTGATCGATGGATTCTTTCAAGTGTTCGAACTCAACACATCTATTCACATTTGTTAGATTGCACTCTGTACCTTGATTCCCATTATAATTATTAGTGGGATATCTCACATCTATTAACAGTATACATCAATGACCGGTAATCAGACGATGGTCCATCATGTTCGACCTCGACACCTTTATTCGCGTGATGGGAATGTACTCGTAGCGGTTTGCGTAGAAGACCTCCAAGCTTGGTGGAATTCCACATATGCTACCTCTTTAATCATGCCAATATTCATGAGATGTCAGATCTCATGACCAGATTCCAGTATATTATCAGATATCTTCATCCATTATGGGGATCTTGTTCACTATATATTGTTTTTTCTCTCTACCTTGGAAGAGCATATTTCACATGTCATAAAAGTGTAGAGACTATGAAAAAGCATCAGCTGCTAGAAAATATTAAGAAATGTGAATTTGCCCGGTAGTCATTGGTGTATTTGGGGTATGTGATTGGTGGATGGGAACTCAAGATAGATCCCGTGAAGATGGAAGCCATCATCTAGTACTGAGGATAAAAATAGTCATGTGGGTAGTTACAGAGCTGTCCAAATGGGAAAACGTTGACATAACATGTAAAAATGCTGATAAAAATGGTCATTTGGGTAGTTACAAAGCTGACCAAATGGGAAAACGCTGACATAACATGTAAAAATGCTGACATAACATGTAGGGAAGTTAAAAGATGAAAAAAGTTAAAGGTCCAAAGGGGATGTTGAATGAGACTAAAAAATACCATGAGAAGGTCCAAGGGGATGTTGAATGAGACTAATAAAATACTATGAGGGGAAAATTCAAATTAAATATAAACCCTTTGAATATGGTAAAATTTTTAAAAAAATGGGCACACGCAGGGTACTGGACTTCACTAAGATTATAAGATTATAAGTTTCTCTTGAATACTTTGTTACTGGACTTCACTAATATTATAAGATTATAAGTTTCTTTTGAAGAATACCCAAGCAGCTGATTTGAGAATCTGTGAGTTGGTTGAGTTTGAAGGCCCCAAAAAGCAGAGAATTCTAAGCTCCCTGAGGTGGACATTTCACCCATGTGGAGATAATTCTAAGCTCCTTGATAATAAAATTAAAGAAAATATCAGAAGCCTTGATCTTGGTGAAGGAAACAACAAAGAAAAATATCACACTCAGCGAGGACATGAATTTAGATGGATTGCACCAAGAAGAACATTTGATCCTAGGTATAAAAATACTTTCTTTGGTTACTGTTTCTCATGCAACAGGTTTGGACACAAGGCCATAAATTGCAGAGCCTATGGCGAGAATACTTTAGCAAGAAACAAAGGTATGGGTTTCGGTCAAATTCAATGTTTTTCATTATTATGGTCATATTTCAAAAGACTGTAAGAGGAAGGGGCATATTAAAATGTGGAGAAGAAAAGCACACAAGTTCTCAAAGAGTTGATAATCAAATGCCTAAGTAAGTGAACGAACAAGTTAGTAACCTATTAAACAAGAAGGATTTTTTTTTTCACTTGAAAGTTAATGTAGTTAATGAAGGAGGAAAAAAACATGAACATCCTCGAGCCATATCCAAAGAAGAGAATAAGAAAGAAAATGTCAAAATGAGAACTATGTACAAGAAATTGATCTAGCTAGTGAAAGAAAAATACTATGAGAAGCTCCTGAAGAAGAATATCAAAGAGCCTCTGCTGCATCAACTAAAAATGAGTGTTCTATTCCTTAAAATAGTAATGATAGAGCTAATCCTTAGAATGAATTACTAGTGAGAAGAAACGGTGAATACTTCGCATTAGAAATTGATTCAAGTGGTGAAGACCTAACGAGAAGTGTACCATTTTTTTGAAAAAGAATCATTGAATACAAGATTAAGAAACATTGGACTCCTCAAAAGGAATGTTGTATTGCTTAAAATAGTAATGACAGAGCTAATCCTTAGAATGACTTACCAGTGAGAAGAAAGGGTGAATACTTTGCTTTAGAAATTGATTCAAGTGATGAACACCTTATGAGAAGTGTACCTTTTTTTTGAAAAGGAAGCATTGAAGACAAGCTTAACAAACATTGGACTCCTAACAACTCCATTGAAAGATCCAAGTTATAGGACTAAATCAGTCTTAGCCTAATTAACAGAATCAATACAAGTATGCAAAAGGAATCATGGGGACTTTTTTGAACCTCACTTATGAAATACTAGAATGAAGGAATGGAATTTCTCATCAAATATGAATCAATTGTGAATGAATGTCACAAGGGATGAAAGTAGGATAAATTGAAGATATCCTTGAGTAATGAATTGAAAGTAGGATAAATTGAAGATATCCTTTAGTAATGAATTGAGATGATATGTTTAATACATGGCACACTAAAACAGGTTTGACCATGTTATTTTGACAAAGTCTGGACTAAGTTAAAATAGTTAAAATAGTTAAAATACTTTGCTGAAGGAATTATGGAATGATTTGAAACGTTGAACAAGATTTAAAGATGAAAAGGACTTCTCTCATTAATTGAAGAAGCCAAAAATCTTAATAAATCCCTTGGTGGAAAAAGAGAACAAGTGATACAAGTAGATTTCAGTCAGCCCAACAATTTAGTAAGGAAGAACAAGATCTATATGATAGTGATCGAAAGGTCAATGTTGAAAGGTGGTTGAGATTGAGCCTGACATGAACAGAGCCATGCTTGAAGTTTTTGGTACATTCCAAAAGGGCCTGGACTTGTTTTGGGGTGGGGGAATTGGTATGAGAGTGGAGGTGGTATTGGGGTGGGGTAGTGGTACAACAATATCAAGAACATGTGTTATCTCTGTGGAGGTCACAAGTTCAAAATCAGCGGGGTAAGGTTTCTTATTGGCTCGTTGTGACAAGGCTCGAAGGGTAGGTGACCCTTGGGATAGAGGTTCACATTTGTGGGCTTCGGGACGTCTCGGCACCTGCTAAGTCACAAGTTACTAGTATATCTGGCTTGCGGGCTATTGAATATACTCTTGAGATGTTGGGAGGTTGTTGTTCCCATTTTAAAAAAAAAAAAATTAACCAAAAGACCAGCTTTATCCAAGATTTTTTTATTATTAATAATAGTTTAACCAAAAGACCATCTTATTTTTTTTCTAAACTTGAACTGAATTCTAGACTTAACTGTGCTGCCTCTTTCTTGGAAAATGACCGACGCCTATTGGGTTTTGTATGTATCCATCCCAAAGGCTCTAAATCATTAAAAAAAATCATTCTTTGGTGAATCCAAAGGAAAAGGAAATTGTTAATGTATTCCTTAAAGTAGGGGCAATAATTATACACCATATTTTCTTCACTAACCGATTGTATGGAGAGCTTATAAAGTAAACATACCGTGAAATCCAAGTCCCAAGTTCTGTTATGCAAATGGGAATTTTCAACATGTTCTTTGCCATAATGTAGGTTTAACTTGTTTCTTTGATATCGCCACATTTGACATGGATGTGATTGCTTCAGACTCCGGAGACTGAGATATAGAGTTGTTGCAGATATTTTCTTTACACACTAATCTAGAACCTAGAACCAAAAGTGGCATGCTCATATAGACTAGTCACGAGGATAAAAATTGTCATTTAGGTAGTTACAAAGCTCTCCAAATGTGAAAATTTCCTTGTACATAATGGCTACCATTCAATTTTGAACCGAATTCTAGACTTAATTGTGTTTCCCCTTTCTTGGAAAATGGTCGATGCTTATTGGGTTTTGTATGTATCCATACCAAAGGATTTAAATCCTTAAAAAAAATTGTTCTTCAGTGAATCCAAAGGCAAAGGAAATTGTTCATGTATTCCTTAAAGTGGGGGTAATAATTATACACCATATTTTCTTCACTAGTTGATTGTATGGAGAGCTTATAAAGTAAACATACCATGAAATCTGAGTCCCAATTTCTGTTATGCAAATGGGAATTTTCAACATGTTCTTTTCCATAATGTAGGTTTAACTAGTTTCTTTGATATCACCTTATTTGACATGGATGTGATTGATTCAGACTCTCGAGACTGAGATATAGAGTTGTTACAAATATTTTCCTTACACACTAATCTAATTTATAACCTAGAACCAAAAGTGGCATGCTCATATATACTAGTCACGAGGATAAAAATTGTCATTTAAGTAGTTACAAAGCTCTCCAAATGTGAAAATGTCTTTGTATGCTACCATTCAATTTTGAGCACATAGGATCATGTTTGACATAACTTGTAGGGGAAGCTAAAAGATTAAAGAAGTTATAAAATTCAAAAGGGAATGTTGAATGAGACTAATCAAATATTGAGGGAAAATTTCAAATTAAAAAATAAACCCTTCAAATATGATAATAATAAAATTGTTATTAGACTTCGCAAGGCTATGCCATCTTTTGAGCCCTTGAAACCTATAGGCATTATGTTCCTATGATCATTTGGAGAGATTGTCGACTGTACCCAAGACTTAGTCATCAAATTATCCATGATACAAAATAGGTTTATTGACCCTAGACAAGGTTAAATATCATTTTTAACACATGGGAGAAAAGTAAAAAATAGGAGGTGCAAGAGCAAAGTCTAGGGTATATGCAATGCAACAAATGTGGGAAGAGAAAATTTGCAAGGCAAACTGACTTGACATTAAAAATGCCACATACTATCATGGTTGTGCTATAAAATAGAAGTGTCAAACATACATTCAATGAATGTAACTTTAGCCAACAGCCTATAATCATCAGTTAAGTGTAAAAAAACAACGCAAAAGGAGTAGAGTCTACTTAATCAGGCTCAATTAAAAATTTAAAGGGTGATCCACAAGTACTCGACCTAGGGCTAGTTGAGTCCTCAATATATTTGTGAGATGGAAACGTTATTGGAGTTTGATAAATTTAAATGAGTAAGAATTAAGTTTTTTCATCACCAAATTGAGAGAACATGCTTCGCTATTGTGGGATACTTTACAATGGAGAACTAACAAAATGACATGGAAAAATTCCAAATATGGGATGGGATGTTGTCCAAACTAAAATGTAAATTCTTGCATGTTGATTTTGCATTGAATGTGTTGAGACAATCTCTTAACAAAAGAGAGAAGAATGTTGACCACATAAGAATTCTGTAGATTAGGGAAAAGCATTAGAGTGTTGAATCCATTGCAAAGTATGTTAATGGCTTCAGATTTAACATACAAGATAGAATACGTTTGATGGATGTTTGGTCAATGTTGAAGGGTTATACCTTGGATTTAGGGTTCTAGGTAAATCTTCTAAAAGGCAAGAAGGAAGAAGAAGCAAAATCACAAGAAGAAGAGGAAAACACAATGAAGTAAGAGGTTAGTGTAAGTTCTAAAAATCAGAGTTTTGTAGGCCCAAGTTATAATGTTGATAAAGGATGTGTATTAAAACATTAATATGATAATTAAAAAAAAAAACTAGGCACATGGGGGGTCCTCTGTTACTAGACTTCACAAAATTCTGCTTTCTTTTGAGCCCCCAAAACCTATAGGCATTATGTTCCTGTGATCACTCGACGAGATTGTTGATTCTACCAAATACTTGTCATGGGCTTATCCATGATTAAAATTAGCTTTTTGAACCTAGACAAAGTTATATTTATCATTTTAAACACATGAGAGCAAAGTAAAAAACAAGAGGTGCAAGAGCATAGACTAGGGTATATGCAATGCAACACAAGTGGGGAGATAAAACTTGCAAGGAAAACCAACTTCACAATACAAATGCCACACACTATTTTGGTTCTTCTTTAAATTCAATGAATGTAACTCTCTCCAACAACCCATAATCACCAATTAAGCATAAAAAACAGAATAAAGGGAGCATAGTCTACTTAATCATGCTCATTTAAAAACATAAAGGGTGGTCCACGACGTAGTCAACTTAGGGCTAGTTGAGGCTTCAACTGATTCGTGAGATGGAAATGTTATTAGAGTTTGATTAAATTAAATATCAGTAAGAATTAAATTTTTTCATTACCAAATTGAGAGAACATGCTTCACTATTGTGGGATACTTTGCAATGGAGCGATAACAAAATGATACTAGAAAAAATTCAAAGATGGGATGGGATGCGATGGTTTCCAAACTAAAACGAAAATTCTTGCATGTTGATTTTTCATTGAATGTGTTGAGACAACCGCTTAAGAAAAGAGAGAAGAACGTTGAGTACATAAGAATTCTGTGGATTAGGGAAAAACATTTAGAGTGTTGAATCCATTGCAAAGCATGTTAATGACTTTAGATTTAACATACACGATGGAATAAGTTTTATGGATGTTTGGTCAATGTTGAAGGCTTATCACTTGGCTTTAGTGTTGTAGGTAAATTGTCCAAAAGGAAAGAAGGAAAACGAAGCAAAATCACAAGAAGAAGAGGAAAGCAATTTGCAAGAAGAGGAAAACACAATGGAAGGAAGCGGCTAGTGCAAGTTATAAAAATCAAAGTTTTCAGAAGGTTACAATGTTGATAAAGGATGTGGATATGGAAAAATCAAAGTACAATCTATGGGCACATGCTTAAGTGTGGTGTACAAGGGAATAGAACAAGTGAATGCTCATGGAATGTGAATGAAGGATTATGTTAAGTTCCTAGAACTCACGACTTGAGCAATAAAAATAGTTGTGGAGGATATTGTCTTTGAATTTCATCAAGATTTCATCAAGAGTAAGGAGAGAATATTATGTTTCAAAGAGTTATGTTGAAACTAGAGAATTCACATAAAGATTGGGAGCATGGACAACTAAATAATATCTTCAAAATCATGTATAAGGAGGGAGGTAGAATGCGTTCTTCGATTATTTATAGTGGTATTACATAAAACTTGGTTTCTATCAAAGTGAGTAAGAATTTACCTTTGAAATGTACATGGAATCCTAGTGCTTGTAAAGTTTCATGGTTACAAAAATGATATCAACTAACATTTTTAAAGAAATTCTAATTATTTTTCATACTGGGAATTTTTAAGAAATGTGTTTCCAATGGAATATTACCATATTTCATCAGCAAGACCTTGGAAATTTGATAAGAATGCCACTCACAATGGAAAGAAAAACACTTTCCAAATTGATAAGGGAGGAAAAAAGATTTTTGGTTGTAGACTAGGAAGGCAAGAAATGATGACTTGAGTTAACATACATAGGGGAATGTTATCTTCATTGAAATCGTTCCTTAAAGAATTCAAGTTGATTAGGTTTTATTTTTCTATATTTTTGAAAGATAGTTCAGTAGTAAAAGATTTATTCTAGTAGAGGTAAGTGAAGTATTGGAGAAGTTTAAGGATATAATTTTAGGGGATATGCCACTTGTTTTTCTGCTAGCAATAATATTTTCTCAGTAAATTGATTTATAATCAAATCTACATGACAAGGCACCTCATGGAATAAGTTATGCAAAAAGTAAATCTTCCAAATTCAAGAATTGTTGGGTAGAGGTTTAATAAGAGAAATCCAAGAATAGAAATTTAGTAAGTTGTTGAAATAGTCAACAAAATTGACTTTGTTAAATGGATATTGGAATTCCAAAATCATTGTAAAACATGTTTATACTCCAATATATAGGGTGACAATTATGTGATACTTTCAACGTCCATATTTTGTCATAATTTCGGCAGTTACAATTATTTCTATCTACTTTCAACATCTATTTTTTTCTACAAATTTTGGATTCTCATAATTCTCATAATTCTTTCCTCTACATTATTATAATTCTTTCTTGATAAATAATTTGCAAACAAGTTTTGAATTCTTCAAGTATTGTACTAATATTGCTTCAATGGATTTTCCTGTAATAGTTAACAATATCATCAAAAGAGGAAAATTTGAGGACCTTCGCCTAGCTAAAAGAGGAAGATGGTGACAATAAATGTTATTGCAATGGAGAAAAATTATAAGGGAAACAACTAAAAAAACATTGTTGGGAATTTGGGCACTTTGAAGGGGGAAATGAATATCTCCTATTTGTAAGTTATTCATTATCTATTCTTATTATTTTCATAAAACATTCTATCACAGTAATATTGGATTTATATACTAAAAATATTATATTTTTTGTAATTACAAAGATAGTGTCCTATGCGTGAATTGCCTAAGAATATACCAAAATTAAATTATAGTAGAAATATTGGTGAACAAGTTGTTGGAGGTGCAATTAATCCTAAGGAAGAAAATGGCACTAATATGATTGAGAATACTCAGATAAATAGATTGGTCGATGACACCATTGCTTCAATGGATGTGAATTTAATGTTATTCATGATGCACCTCTTATTGATAGGGTGAAGAAACACTTATGTGAAGGCTCACACATAGATATTCTCTTTGCTATTTTGTTATTTTGTTATTTTTTCTATTTAGTGTAAATTATATAAATGATGTATTATTGTTGAATATACATTACAATAAATATTTTTCAATGTTGTAGATTGCAAGTGATTTTCTCCTACTAACTTCAAATACTTGAAGCAATCGAATATATATGAAGAACTGTTTCCTCACACATATCAAGAACTGTCTCTTGTTACGAAAGATATAGCAATCTAAATGAAACCATTGAAGCATTGTTTAATGATTGTATTTATATTATGGACAACATGAAACAAAGTTGGAATGCCATGAATTTAGAATTAATGGATATTGAACTGATCAAGTAATAAATAAGGTGTCATGCAAAGTTCTATTCCCATAATTTTACATTTTAAAATAATTATTTTGTTGCAAAAAGATAACACAATTTATGGACTTCCATGCATGGAAGAGAAGTGATAAGAGATGATGTTATGTGAATGCCTATCGATGGTACTGAGTTTGGGGACATCAAGGAAATATAGTCAGTTTTTTAAGAGAATGTTATAACGTTAGGCATTCATTAGTAGCCATTGGTGTCAATCCATTTTGAGAGCTCATGTTTATTTATTCAGTGGCTTATTTTTGTTATAAACAATAACCTTCCTCTTGTATATCAAAAAGAGAGAGCACATATTGTTGGCAATTATTATTCTATGTATTTGTTTACAATAATGTTTCATTTGTCTTGTTTGTTACATAATTGATTATATGTATAAGCTAATAAATATGTCTATTTTCAAATAATTAGGTAGGTAACAAGTTAAATATTAGTATATGTATATATTTAGCCTCTTATTGATGAACTTAGAAAATTATGGGCCACCATCACTATGTGCGACATCTCTAAACTAGTAAGGAAAAATAAATTCAATTCCATAGAATACTAGATGAACAATTAATGATGCTCCAAGTCTAACACATTTTTGTGGTATGCAAAGTAGTGCACTTTTTAACAATATATAATTTTATCAAAATATCATGCATTTTTAATAAATAATTGCTTGGTATATTAGTATTTACATTATTTTATATATTGCAAGTATTTAAACAAAGGGAAAATCTGGGTTTCCAACTTATGCTCCCAAAAAGATATCTCAATATTCAAGAAGTTTGGGAACATAGATCTTTGATGAGTATATGAACTTCCTCCCTAAGAACCATAGGCATCAAACTACCATTTTTTTTAATGATGGGAAGAAAGAGAGTAGAATAAACCCACCAAGAACGACACTGATTATGAAAAATGGAATATAATAAGAATCATTGAGGTAACCAATTGGTCTTCACCTCACGTATAACTTTATGTGGTTTTATTTATATTCAATTGTTTTTTTT
>LPNX010816205.1:0-66586 GCA_001517045.1 Pseudotsuga menziesii | reverse complement strand
CTGCTTCATTATTAGTTCTCGATCCAAGTCCCCAAGCGAATCGATGTTCCACTTGTCCTCCGGGATCCACTAGGATCCCACCCGCACCTGCCGCCCCTGTATATTCAATTGTTTTTACCATATATAACAATTGTTAATGTTTCATAAAGGCCCTCAATGCAATAATGGGATTCCATAAGGAATGAAAATATATTCCATTCAATTCAATAGGTTTCCCTACCATGAACACCTACAAGTAAATCATTTATTTGATACAATGCACAGTGCTTAGAATCATTAAGGATAATCTTAGATTGAAGAAGTAACAAAGATAAAATTGTCAAATTTTGTAGTGACATTCAAGAAGTCAATCATGTAATGTGAAATTTTTTATTCATTTTTCTAATGATAGAAAACCAAACAAACAATCTTTCATGGTTATTACATAGTATGAAAGTGATCTTGTAAAACAAGTCATTCATAAAAATAAATTCTTGCTAATTTGGATTCAAACATGAAAAAAACATATGAATGAAAAATGGTGAGTATGAAGGGGTGAAAACTCACAATTGGTTATACCTTTATTGAGGTAATTTGGTATGTTCTCATATAGGTATACTTTTTTATTTATAGTAATTGTTTTTTTAATATATAAATAATTATTCCTTTTTTTATTAGAGCATGTTCTACCTCTAGCTCTCCTATAAAATTTATATAACCGAACATAAAACAAGTTATATATGATGTCAATGAATATATATGGTAAGTAAGCCTGAATGTAAGCTTGAAAGTAAGCTTCGGCTTCGCAGATGTATAAAATCTCAACGACCCCAATTTCCCATATATGAAGGAACTAAGTCTAAGGAACTGCATCTTCTGAAGTCACGTTCGGTCTTAGTGTTTCATTGGTATCAGAGCCAACGCGACATTTGTATCATCTCCTCACTACTTGTAAGTTTCAAAATCTCTTTTAATCAAATTTCAGTCTTATAGTATGGAAATGTCTCTATGCATTTGTGTTTTGGGAACAAGAGTTCATTTATTTCTGCAAGGTATCCGTGCGGAATAATTGTGGTATCTGAGTCTATTTCAGAGTTTTTGTGGCTATAGCTGTTGGATTTAGGCATCGTAAGTCCACTAGTGTTGTCTCTCAGTAGACCTGTAGGATATGCTAAAGCCCAAAACTATTCCTTTACTGCCCGACTCCGGTAAGTGTTCCAACTTCGGTAAGTGTTCCATGGATCCTTCAATGGACTCTGTAGGGCTTACATCCCTAGATTTCCAATCTACAAATCAAACTATTGTTTCTCTGGCTGAAAGGTCATCATCATTTCGGACTTATGAAGCTTCATCATCTATCATTAACCATCGATGATATAATACCTTCCCTTGACTGAAACTGCCTGAAATATTACCCTTCGAGGTTTATAAAATGAAGTGGTGGCAGTATAAATCCAACACACAAATTAAAATCAGTTCCTTAGACATAAAATTCACTGACCAGGAATATCCCATTCACATTAACTTAATTTAAAAAGAACAAATTGACTGGGAAAAATCAAAAGGTTATATATATGCACATATGGGTGCTGTCAAATTAGGCCTCGGCTCATTAGTGCAGCCCTATATGAATGTTTTTTCTTTATGTTGTGTTTTGGATACCCGTCATTTAGATTTTTCTAATGCATTAAATGGAGGTTTTGAAGGCCCCCTACATAATGGCCTGGTTTTTGGTACTATATTCCCTAAGTATTCTATTAGCCTAGATGACCCCTACATCTGCGACTTACTAAAATCCTATATTTGTCACTTGGGATTTAAAATGGATACTAGCTCCAAAATAATTCAACTCAAATCTCTGGTCATCATCTGCTTTGGAAATGATTCCCTTCCTCCTCTTACCACCAAAGTCCATGAAAGTTCACGCCTGCTAAGCATGGTGGAAACAAATAAGTCTAAAAATTCCACTCCTATCGTATTTGATTGGATCAGCATCAGTTACCCAAAGCAATGGGAGGTAAGATACAGAGAGTTAAGAGAATTTGACAAAAATTAGAACCCACAACTCTCTATTCCTAAGCCTCTCATCTTTGACAAGTTTTCAAATTCTTTTAAATTTCCTAAAGGGTTTCCTCCCCCTCAATTTTCTCCACCTCTTGTAAAATCCTCTTCTATAAATAATACTTATGAAAATTCAGCCTTGTTTGAACCCTGTTCTTCTTCCCGTCTTTCCTTTTCAGGTGTTCATAACAATGAGCATAAAGGTTAGCATGCTCATTCTGAAAAACAGTTCCGAAAAGCAGTTGAGAGACTAAAAATCAGAAACAAAGGAGTGAATTTGTACATGATGTCTTTCCCTCAAGTATCCTAGGTTTCACCTACAAAAACCCAAAAGGTGATACCTCATTCCACCCAAGAAGAAATCTTCCTGATACTCCTTTCAGACAGTTTTCTCATGATGGTGTCTCCAAAAGAGAATTCATGCCACATAGATCATCAACCCCACATGAAATTGTCTCAAATGAGATAAAGCCGCTTAATTACAACAATTACCAACAACAACTAACTTTCCAAAATATAGATGACATCGCCTCAGATATTATGCTTCTAAAACAAAAAGCTTAGACAGAAAAAGAGCACATTGCGCTGTTAGAAGCTAAAATTGATCATTTGCTTTCAGATCAAGAAGTAAAAAATGCAATTGTCTTAGCAAGTGATAAATTAGAGAAAAGGCTAGATGTACTAAGAAAAATGATGGCCCAAGCTCACAACATAAACAATAAAAGGGGTCCTATAATCCAAACTACATTAGCGCTTGCAACTAAATGTCAGCAAATCAAACATGAAAGAAGATACTTATTCAGGATGATGAGTATTCAAGAGAAAGAAGAAGACCAAATACCAGAATTCCTTTTTGGTCAAGAAATGGAAGACCAAGAAGAAACTAATGAATTGAAAGATATTGTATCCCAGTTTAAACGAATTCCAAATGCCCTTCGAGATAAATATTTATCGACATCCAAAATTCCAAAAAGAGAAGATGTTGGATATTCAAATCCAACCAACCAAAGGCAAACTCATCCTCAGATAACATGTCCTCCTCCTCCTTTTGATACATAAATTTCAGAACTATATGACCCTTCTCCTTTGTGAGTACCTCATTCTCTCAGTTTTAGATAAATGGGATGAATAATTTAATCTCCCAAATTCTTGATCAACTAGTGTTGAACATACAATGTCAATCCCGTGCCCAAATCAGAACAACCATCCAAATTCTATCAAATTGGGTTTTGTAAAAAAGAACACAGGACAACACAATAACTGGCCAACAAATAGCAGTCCAGTTGGTTACATATTTTCAGGTTTAGCTTTAGAATGATGGCGTTGGATTTCTCAAGAGTCCAGGGAAGAAATGCTAAATGCAACAGACACAGACCAACAAATTCTTACTGTCCTGCTCAAATAGTTTTATGGTCCTAAAGAAAATGAATATTATGAACATCATGCCTCCTTATTTATGTCTGCCAGAATCTATGACCTAAATAAGAGTGAAGAATACTTTTGTTATATGCAAAAATTGTTAATTTCTTTTGGCAATGTTGATAAACTTGCATATCTGAAGCATTACTTAAGAATTTTTCTTGGCCATGTTCCTGATGTTGTTGAACAACATCTTAAAGATAAAATCATTCCTCTCTCATGTCTTTCTCTTGCTCAATTGCATGGATTCATCATGGTAACTTGGCAATCTACATTGTCTAGAGAAAAGAGTGGCTAAAGATTTTAAGCGACACTCTTCAATGTTTTCCCCTGGTTTTTGTAAAGATGTTGCAAAACTTCCAGACTGGGGATGTAATGCCAATAATATAGGACACTTTGGGAAATAATCATGTAGTTTCAAAAATAAAAAGTAACCCAAATACACTAGTGCATCTAGATTTCATCTAGATAAAGGATACAAGCATAAAAAGGGCAAAAGATTCAAGAAAAAAACATATTTCGGGAAAAGATATGAACCTGCAAATAAAGAGAAATGTTTCATTTGTGGTAAAAAGGGTCATTGGGAAAAGAAATGCCCAAATAAAAAGAGAAATCCTATACTTGCTTCCCTATTCTTAGAAGATCTAGATCCAATCCCGTGGGATCTAGCTTGGTGTGAAGCAGGGGATTACCCTGAAGGTGAAATTGTCTTCTTACAAAAAGAACATGATTCCTCTGATTCAGACCCTTATCTAGATAAATGTGCCCCTGACTCATATGAATCCTCTTCTTCATATTCTGATGAGGAAGCAAATTTAGGAGGGTGTTCTGGTCCTCCTAACTTCAGTTTTTATATGTTCTCTTCTAACCCGCCTAAGGTCTCTTCAGAATTTAGGATTGTTGAAATTGATAAAGAATTATATGAGACTCTAGTTTAATAGTATATGAAAAGGAAATATCTAAAAGAAGAAAAGAGGAATATTTTATCTAGAATGAAAGCAAAAGAGAAAGTCTCATAAGAGAGAAATCCATCTCTCCAGAAATCAACAAGAATCCAACATTCTACCAGCTTGCACATTTATACAAGGGCTATCCTGATCCTCATGAGGATAGACAAAATTTTAGAAAATATAAAGAGAATATGCTTAGACTACAAATCAAATATAAGCAGAATTCCTTAAAGAAGCTGGTAAAACAAATAGAAGATTTGAAAATGATGCTTGAAATAACAATAAGAGAAAGACACCATTCCTCTAATGAAAAAATGTGCAAAGCCTATGATGAAGCACTACAATCACCAAAAGTTGTTGATAGTCCAAAACATTCTCAACACACAAGTTATTGAGAAGCAGAAGATTGCCATGATGAAGAACCATCGCTAGGATCTCCAGGGCTATTCACTGGTCCTAAATATTTCATCAAATAAAGTTTTGTCCATCTGAATTTAAAGCTTATGAGCTTGATTGTATGATAGATTCAGGTTGTCAAATGAATATGGAAAAAGGAAATGCTATACCATCTTTTCCCTGGGAAAAAAAATGAACATGGTGTAGCCATTGAAGGAAATCCTATACAACTCAAAGGTAGAGTTCCAAAATTTCCAATAAGCATTGGTGGAAAAATAAAAGTTCTGCATCTCAGTAGGCTAGATGACCTTAAGGAAGATTGTAGAATAGGCTTATATTTTTTGCATAAAATCATCCCCGTCACAGTTGATGAGCCTAACATGATTTTTACCTGTACAATAAATGACAGAAGAGTTTCCTCTTCGCTATACTATTATGCTTCATTCAAATGTAAGAATTTTGTACCTCATTCTAACCCCTCTTAGTCTTGCAGAGCTGTTTAAAATGAAAAGATGAATTGCCTATGCAGAAATGCATAAATATTTTGCCCTCTTTGAAATTTGCTCAAAATTAGAGAAGGATTGCACCTCAAAGTCACCTAACACCTTTTGGACCAGACCTTTCCAAAAGTGTATAGGATGAAATCTTTCTCAAAATCGGGACTTTTGAGGGAAGGTGCATGAGCTATTGCTGCTTTGATTTTGTTAAATGCACATTTTTCTATGTCATTCCATTTAAACAGTACATGTTACTTAACCATCTATTGCAAAGGCTTGACTATTTGAGCAAAATCAGTCACAAACCTTCGCACAAAATTTATAGTCCCTATGAAATATTACATGCCTTTCTTATTGTGGGGTAAGGAGATCTGTGCTATAGCTTCTATCCTTTTTGGGTCTATGGAGATCCCCCTTTTAGAGATGATGTGACCCAATAGCTTTCCTTCTAACACTGTGAAAACACATTTCTTAGGATTCAATGAGATACCATATTTCCGATAGCGATAAAAATATTGTTTTAGATGGAACATATGCTCTTCTATTTTCTTGGAGAAAACTGTTACGTCATCCACGTAAACTAAGAAACTACGGCCAATTAATCCTTAGAAAGCTATATCCATTTCCCTTTGGAAGGTTGATTCAGCATTAATGAGACTAAAATGCATTCTTCTGTAAGCAAACGTCCCCCATTTCGTACAAAATGTGGTTTTCATCCTGTCTTGTTCTAATACCAAGACTTGGTTGTAGCCTGAAAAATCGTCCAATAAGGAGAACAATTCAGAGCCTAAAACCATCTGAATATTTGCTCCATTGGCGGGACTGGATAATTATCCTTGTCTGAGGCACGATTCAAATTTATGAAATCTACACATAGTTTTATTTCACTAGAATTTTTCCTTACCGGTACCGAATTCACCACCCACTTTGAGTGTCTGACTCTGAAAATAATCTTCGCATCAAGTAAATTTTTTACTTCACTTTGAATCAGGGGTTCTAGCTTGGGATGCATCTTCCTTAATGGCTGCTGAAATGGTTTCACTCTCGCTTTAATTGAAATAACATGTTGGATGATGTGAGTGTCATGAGTCTCCAAATCCTCATAAGTCCAAGCAAAGACATCTCTATATTGTTGAAATAAACTGATGAATTTTCTTTTCTTACCTGGTGAACAACATATCCCCATGTTCACATACTTGGGTTCAGCTTCTGTCCCAAGATTCACCAGCTCATATTGCATAAATGAACTATGTGTTTTGACATTGGATGGCTTCCTGAATTTGTTATTCAAATCAAACATTCCTTCCAATGTTCTGACTCGTTTAGGTATGAAGTTACCACTTTGGAGATTGGATTGATGTTCTTCGTCATCAATCACTAAGTCTTTGAAATTCTCATCATTTGTTAAAAATTCCAATATTTGCGGATCGTCATCGAATACCCTCAAATTGGTGATAGTGTCTAGTACAGCTGGCCTGAAAATCAATTCAATTGAGCATCTATTATTAGTAGGCACTAATCTTGCAGCAGAAGTTGCTAACAAATCAGCTGCTGCATTTTGTAGTCTAGGATTCGAAATGATATTAAATGCATTAAATTTGTTATAAGTTCCCAAACTCCATTCTGATAGCCTTTCAAGTGCGATGACAGACAATGAATTGTCTTTTGAACCTGTTATTTCATAATCACCAAAAAACTTTTAGATTCCTTACTTTGAATTCAACAGCCTTCTTTAATCCTTGGATTAAAGCTTCGTATTCTGTTGTGTTATTAGTACATTCAAATTCTAATTACAAGAAAGAAAATGTTTATTTTTTCCTGGATCAATTAGGGTACAATCGGTTCCTGATCCTTCCTAAGTTTTAGAACCATCAAAATATGACAACCAAAATTTATCTTCTAATTCTATATTATCAGAACTACTTTCTAAATTAGAAACTAAATTAACTATGTTACAATCAATCTTATTAGTCCACGAAAACTGAAGGAGCTCGGACTGTGTATCTGATTCTTCATTGGCTTCTTCTGCTTGATAGTTTCTCAGTTCAAGCTCAATGAAATATTTACCCAAAACTGAATGTGAAAAATTCACTGGTTCATTTTCCCCTTCTAGTTGCGTCACATTATGTTTCATATGTGGCTCTCTCATCACTTTGATCTGATTTTGACAGTTTTTATAGGGAAGCCACATGTGAGACTAGTCAGTTGAAACATATCCTTCTAGTTTCACAGACCAGTCCCTGCTCAATATCAATCCATATGCTTTTGGTATATCCATGACCATGGTGTCTATAAATTGGAAAACCATTTCGTCTGCAAATAATCGTATTAGTACATCCTTCATTTCTCCTACCACATTAACTGTTGTTCTATCCAACTAGATGATTTTACATGAAGAAGGTGTTGATTGACCATTTATCTTTCTATAGACTAAAAGAGGCATAATATTAGAGGACGCTGCAGAATCCAGCAAACAATTGTGTACATTATGATTGAAAATCTCAAAAGTAAGTAGAAACGGTAATGTTTGGGATTTAGATTTTCCCCCAATACTAGCTTCGCTGATCTCTTCCTCTGATTGAACATCATCTTGGGATTTACTATTTTGTGAATCAAAGGCTTCCAAGAGATTCTTTCTTTGTTGAGGTAAGTTACACATTTGAAATAAAGAAATGTTTGCCTTCATTTTCTTGATATCTTCTATTATGTCATATCCCATATCACACTCTTTTAGACTTTTCTTGGTGTTTTCTGTCTTATTCTCTGCGGCACTCACAGGCTTACGTACCACGGGATATTTTTGCTTTGTTCTGACTAAATCAGGTATAGGTGGGGTTTGAGTATTACTGCTGATTTTCTTTATACTTTCCTGAATCTTCCTAATCTTGGGCAGCAATAAAATTCATCCATTATAGGTCCCTTACTTCTTGTTGTGACATTAACTGTTGAAAGTTGAATTTCCTCGGTAGGCTCTTCTTCTTCTAAACCCAACATAGTTGCACTGTCCCGCAATACCATTGTTGTTTCAGATGGTTCCTCTGGTTCATTTTCCCTTCTTTTTTTTACTTCGGGCTCATTTATTTGAGCGTCTAAAATTTGGTTCATAACCAGACTCATCGAATTTATCCATTGTGGACAGCTTTTCTCAGAATGGGATTCTTGATGAAAAGTGCAAAAATTATCCATTCCAACTTTAGTGAAATTCAAAACAGAAGAACTGTGCGTAGGTCGTTGGGATGGACAACTTTCATCTTTTTTCTTGAAGAATGGTTTGAACTATTTTCTGGATGAACTGGCTTCTTTATCTTTTTTCTAAATCAGCAATCTTGTTTGATAGATTTTGTCCCATTTTAACAACATTTTCTAATTCATTTGAACGTTCCTCTTAGGGTCTAGTCAACAAAAGTGGATGTGAAAGTGGATGCAACAATAGTATATGCAAAAGTAGACGTAACACCCAATGCAAAAATTGATGCAAAAGTGGATGCAAAAATAGATGCAATAATTGATGTAAACTTGGATGCAAAAAAGATGCAAATGTGGATGCAAAATTTGAAGCAAAAGTGGGTGGAAAAGTAGGTGAAAAAATGGATGTGAATTGGGACACAACAAAAGTGGATGCAATAGTAGATGCAAAAAAACATAAACATGGATGCAAAATGGGATGAAAGGGATGAAAATGTGGGTGCAAAAGTGGATGAAAAAATGGATGCAAAAGTGGGTGAAACAAAACTAGATGCAAAAGTGGACTCAAAACAGGATGTAAACTTTGATGCAAAACTTGGCGCACAAGGGGATGCAAAAAGGGATGCATAAAAAGAAGTAGAAATGGATGCAAAAGAGGATGTAAAAAGGATGCAAAAGTGGATGAAAACATGGGCGTAAAATTTGAGGAAAACATGGACGTAAAAGGGGGCACAACAAGAGTAGATGTGCAAACTAGGTGCAAAATTATGCGCAAAACCTGGCACAAAACCTGATGCAAAACCTGGTGCATAAAAAGGTGCAAATTACACCATAATTTGTGCCTGATTTAGAAAAAGGACACAAAAAATGCCTAAAATAGCACCAAACCATGAAATTGCTCTAATTTGTCCAAAAGGTGAAGAAAAATACATTTTAAATATGGTCTAGATGCAAAAAAGGAAGCAAAAAGAGATGCTTATCACAAGGTTTTGTTGTAGTGCTTATGCAAAGTGTGGTAATTAGTACTAGCTATTACAGACATACTCAAATCCAGTGTAGTATTATCATTTGTCTTTCTTAGAGTTTATTGAATTAGATAGATCATTACTTTTATGAATTGGTTGTTTTGATTAATGGTTTGTGATTGTTTTGATTTGGTAAAATAGGATTTAACTTTCTGCAAAAGTAATTCTAGGTTGATTCATTCTTAGATTACAAACCGCGGGATTGATATTGTAGGAATCAAAAGTCCTTTACAGTTCATAGCTTAATGATTTAATTTGGTTTTCTATAGGAAGTTGAGTTGACTGAGCAGTGATTAGGATTGAATGATTTGTATTTTATTCATTGTCTACTGAAAATGTTTATGCATATATTTTGCTAGTTACCTTTGAAATAAACAGACTTCCCTAGGTTGACAATTTATATTGAGCACCCTGCTTGTTACGAAAATTAATGAGTATATAGAGTGACCAACATTGCTCAAACGTAATCAGTCATGGCTTTAATAACTCCTAGCAAAGCTCGTAGGTTATCCTTGGATGTAATAAGTCCTAATATGTTTCTACGCTAGGAAAATGAGACAGGTTATCTGAGCAAAAAATACCATGGTGTAGCAGGTTGTTCGGACATAATCGGTCCTATAGGTTGTCTGAGTGTAAATACAAGTCGTGGCATGATACGTAGGTTACTTAGATGTAATCAGTCCTAAGACAGGTTATCTTAATGCAAATATGAGCCCTAGCATGGTACGCATGTTATTCGTATGTAGTAAAAGTCTTCTGGGTTGTACGAGTGTAATAAGGAGCCCTAATGTGGTACACAAGTTACTCGGATGTAATACGCAACGAAGGTTGTCTGAATGGAAAAGATCCTGGATGTAGGTTGTTCAGATGTAATAAATCCTTGAGGTTGATCTAGAACGTAAAATCCATGGGGAATTTGTTTGAACTTATGATGGGGAGGGCTCCACTGGATAAATACGATGACCCAGGAAACCCCGCTGTTACAGTATATATTGGGAAGAATCAAACCCTTAACGTTTTGGTTGGTTTAGGTGCTTCAATAAACATGATGACCATTGAGAATGTAAAAAAATTGGGACTCATTGATCTCAGGCCTACCCCAACCATATTAGAAAGAATGGCGCAACACTACTGGTTTCTCCCCATATGAACTCGTGTACGTAAAGAATGTTTTTTTCCCTATCGAGTTCGAAATCAAAACCCCGAGAACAACTATAGAAGCAAACCTGGACCTAACGGAGGCTCAGAGGAACCGATTGAACCAATTGAATGAACTAAATGAAAAGATAGATTTATAAAGAAGAAAGTATTTTCCAGAGGGACTAGGCTTTGTTGTATGATTCATGGTTCAAAAGGGATTTTAAAGGCAAGTTATGCACAATATTGTTGGGATCCTACATAATAGATAAGGTATTTGACAATGAAACTGTCTGTTTGACCACTATTGATGAAAATCATACACCTCTGTTTGCAAATGGTCATCAGCTACGAATTTATCATAAACTTATCTCGAAGGATTAGTTTATCTCTCAGGTTGCAGCTAATCCGGATTGCCAATTGGTACAGGAACAATGTTTTTCCCCTGTTTCTGAAATGTTTTAAATCTTCTGCAAATTCCACACAGAAATTGTATATAAATAAATTGTTTGATTTCCTTTTTTTTAAAACTATGATTGGTTTGTTGTTTTTGAGAATTGTGAATAGAATATCGCGTGAAGGATCAAGAAGAAGAAATAGTCATGACGGGCCAAGTGATTATAGGATTCTAAACGATCCTTCTTGATTAGTATTACTCCTTGAAAGAAAAAGTGAACAAGATTGCAGGCCTCTATTGGAAAGTTCGTCATTTTTCCATGCTTTTATCAAGTTCTGTCAAAACTCTTCGACGGAGACTCCATTAACTGCTTAGTCTTTATTCGTTGTAATTTTGTTGCAACTCTGCTACTTTTTCCACCATAATTGGCCATTTTTCGCTGCAACTCCGCTATTTTTCCACTAAGGTTGGCCATTTTTCGCTGCAAATCCTCTACTTTTTCCACCAGAATTGGCCATTTTTCGCTGCAACTCCACTACTTTTTCCACTAGAATTGGCCATTTTTCGTTGCAACTCCGCTAATTTTTCCACAATAATTGGCCATTTTTTGCTGCAACTCCGCTATTTTTTTCACTAAAGTTGGCCATTTTTTTTCGTTGCAACTTCGATATTTTTTTCCACTAATTTGGCCATTTTCCGCTGCAACTCCGTCATTTTTCCGCCAAATTTCCATTGTTACTCCCCCAGTATTGTTGCTAAAATTCTCACTAAAATTTCGTCGCATCTCGAGAAAATTTTCAACTAAATCTTTATGTTTCATGATGAGATCCTGCTAACAATCCACCACTCTGCTACAGTCCTTCCACACGTCTAGCAAATCAATGCTATCACGAACGTGCTCAACCTGTTTAATGCATGATGATCAGTTTGTTCTGCAATTGCGAGTGCGTAATTATACCCCTCTTGATTATTCAACATCAAAGGAAACCATATCGGCAAAATTATGGCTCGGGTGACGATGATTAGGTACAAGTTTTTATTATGAGTATGATCAAGTGTGAAATGATATAGTAGTAATGATTATATTCTACCTTTTTATTCCCTGTCAGTATCCCGTAGCCAATCAATTTTTTTTCAAATATTCCACCTACACTTGTTAACGATGATCGTCCTGTTCGAACCTGTACAATAATCCGTTAAGACATCCTATTGTTAACTCCGCCGAATTTTCAAAATATCAATACGAACCCTCGCCAACCAATTACTTTGTTCGATTGTTGCAATTCTAACGATTGATATTGAAAATTGCTACATCTTCCATCAAAGCTAGCTACAGAAAAATAGTATGGGTGCTCCAGTCAGATATGAACCCAATAATTTAGACGCCTTGAGTGCAAAAAAGGAAGTCTTTTCCATCTTTTGGGAAGTTGGATGGATTGAATATTTCCAAAGACTTAATGGTTTTCATGAATAAATAAAATTCCAGTTCGCCATGAACTTGATCAGAGAACATTCAGAAATTAGAGGATTAAGAATAGGTGTTTCAGAACGGGCTTTAGCAGAAGTCACGGGACTACCCAAGATTGGGAATCGATGGTTTTGCTGAAAACGACATAATTTGACAGCAATTGAAGACTTTCTAGCAGTAGGGAAGAAGGTGCAACCAAGTTCTAGAGGAATAGCACTCGAGACATTACCAAGACCCTGGGACCAAGCCACTATATTCCTAAAAAGGTACATTACATGCAAAGGAAGATATAGAATTGTCTACATTTATGAATTTGTCCTACTTTCCCATTTACGCCATGGAAAACTATTAAACATGCCATTTTATCTTTTACGCACTCTACAAAATATGGCACACTATGTTAAGACGTCTAGGCACCCATTTTCTTCTGTCACAAACCATGGGTTACAACTTAAATTGTTGGTACAAAGATCTTTAGCAAAACATAGCCTAACATGGGATCAATTTGTTGTTGGAGTTGGGGTGCATTGGGCACCTACAGTAGGACATATTGGAGAAAGAGAGGTCGAACGAAACTCCTCAGGTTTATCTAGGGGGAGGGTGAAGAGTTGGAAGAAGGTGGAGATGATCAGGAAGACGATTTGGGGGGAGATGCAATATCAACAAACCCCATAGAGGAAATGGTTGGATAAATGGTGGTAAGAGAAGAGGTTGTGCCATTAGCAACTGTAACAACAACAACAGAAACAAAAGTTGGAACAGCAGCAAAATCAGTGACAGCGAAAGTTGGAGTTGTGAATGCCACAGTAGAAGAGGACAAAGTTGCAGATACACGATAGTTTCGGGAGATAAACTATCAAGTCACTGACATTGAATATTCCTCTGAGATAAGATGAACTATAATTGAGGAAGAAGAACCCTTGGTAGAAACAAAAGAATTTTATACCCTTCTTACGCCACAGAGAAAGAAGAAAAGATCAATGGTTAAAGGACAATCATCTGGTCTTACAAAAAGCAAAAGGACCATGGGAAGCAGAGGTGGCGAATGTTGAAATCACTATTTTAAGACCTAGGTTACCCAATGAAACATAAGAACTAGAGGGAAATAGACCTATGGAATCCACTGATCCATAGGAACCTGTTGAAGGCCAACCCCAGTTGGAGAATTTGTTGTATGAAAATGAGTTGTTGAAATAAGATGTGCAGGAACTTCGAGAGGAGTTACAGAGATGGAAGGAAGCTAGGAAAAATCATGTTACATAGGGCTTAGAAACATTGGCAGAAGTTGTTGTCCAGTTGGAAAACCCACATTCCATTTCAGAGAATGGCGAACTTTTATGTCGTGAATGTGGGGAGTTGTTCAAATTGTCTAAATACAAGGTTGAGAAGACAAAAATAGTAGCCTGGAAATTGGCACATTTAGGCCGAGGGAGAGATGAGACACCAAATGTGGAATCAACAAAGGAAACAAGGCTGTTAGTGGATATGATTCATGATCAGGAATTACAAGAAGATGAGGTAGTGCAGCCTCAACATTCAAGGAGTACTTAATTGCTTCCTTCGGGAAGCAGTTATGAGGACACTAATATACTTTCAGGTCAAGCACAACAATCAGGTGACATAGAGATAGTCCAGGAAAAACACTGGCATTCCAAGAGGATGAAAATAGATCAGGTTACTGAAACACACGAACCAACATCCTCAAAGTATGTTGTTGAAGCTATGACTCAGACTGAAGCTATTGAAGAAGATGTCTCAAGTGTAACAACTCACTGCATTTGCAGATGAGGAACGCATGGCATCGGTTTTATGTTTGATGATCTAGTCCAAGCTATTGATGAGAATATCTTGGATGTCCTTCCATGCATCTAGCTGAAATTGCCCGAATATCTCTCCTCGCTAGTCGAAACTCGGTTCAGCCTATGAAATAGTTCAAATTTTAATCTCATTCATTGTTGCGAACTGATCTTATGCAATGTAATAATAGTTGTAACAATTATTGTTTTATTCGGCAGCCTAAAGATCGTAGATCTTCATGGCTGCCCAATATTGTTGTAACTGAACTGTTCCATTTTATGTATAAGTATGAACAGGAAATTGGAGACGGGGGTTGGAAATTTGACAGAGATCATAGCCATAGCAGAGGAGACTGTAATTGTATTTTGATTATTTTAATAAAAGGAGCAACAATTCTCAATATTGTTTTGTTGTAGCCTTTGTTAAGTGTTCAACAACATCTTTGTTCGAAGGCCAAGGCTCGCCTTCTTACAGAGTTGCCGGTTGCAGTAGATGTTTTAGTCTAGTTATTTATGTTTAGTGTGGGATTTCAGCTTGATTCATTCATAGTTAGTTGCAAGAGAATTCACTAAATAATTGCATTATCAATTTCTCTTTGGTTTGTTGTAATATTGTGGTGTGACAATAGACTGTGTAGGATAATCCTTTCCCTTATGCAAAGTGTGTTAATTAGTACTAGTTGTTACAGACATACTCAGCTCCTATGTAGTATTGTCATTTTTCTTTCTTAGAGTTTGTTGAAATATATAGATCATTGCTTTTATGAATTGGTTGTTTTGATTGATGGTTTGTTATTGTTCTGATTTGGTAAAATAGGATTTAACTTTCTGCAAAAGTAATTCTAGGTCAATTCATTCTTAGATTATAAATCACGGGATTGATATTGTAGGAATCAGAAGTCCTTTATAGTTCCTAGATTAATGATTTAATTTGGTTTTCTAAAGGAAGATGAGTTCACTGAGCAGTGATTAGGATTGAATGAGTTGTATTTTATTCATCAGCTACTAAAAATGTTTATGTATATATTTTGCTAGTTACCTTTGAAATAAACAGACTTCCGTGGGTTGACAATTTATATTGAGCACTCTGGTTGTTACGAAAATTAATGAGTATATAGAGTGACAAAAATTGCTCAAATGTAATCAGCCATGTAGGTTGTCCTTGGATGTAACAACTCTTGGTGAATCTCGTAGGTGATCCTTGGATGTAATCAGTCCTAATATGTTTCTATGCTAGAAATAGAGAGATATCAAAAGTTGCAAATGCACGATATCTCACATTAGAAATGAGACAGGTTATCTGAGCAGAAAAGACCATGGTGTAGCAGGTTGTTCAGACGTAATCAGTCATGTAGGTTGTCTGAGTGTAAATACAAGTCCTGGCATGATACGTAGGTTACTCAAACATAATCAATCCTGGCATGATACGCAGGTTACTAAGATGTAATCAGTCCTGAGACATGTTCTGAATGTAAATATGATCCCTACCGTGGTACACATGTTATTCAGATGTAATAAGTCCTATGGGTTGTTCGAGTGTAATAACGATCTCTAGCTTGGTACGCAAGTTATTCAGATGTAATACACCTTGAAGGTTGTCTGAATGGAAAACATCATGGACACAGGTTGTTCAGATGTAATAAATCCTTGAGGTTGATCTAGAACGTAAAATCCCTGTTGTAGTAAGTTTTTCAGTCATAATCAGTCCTTACATATATATCTATATATGTGTGTGTTCCCATGTTGGAGATGATAAGGTCATGAAGCACTTGAGGTGAACCTATGAAATTCTTCTATGCTGGTAGAACGTAGGTTGACCATGGAGAGACGTAATGCACTTGGTGTGCTACTAGGTGATTCTTTCATAGTGGATGTTACAAGTTGTCTCGATGACGTGAAAGATCTTGGAATACTAATATGGTGATAGAATGCATGTGGTGTGTATTTAGGATGTGCTCTATTTGTTTTGTTTCGTTTTGTGTAGGACAAGAGATATTATCTCGATATGACGAGATAAAGGTAGGAGACGTAGGTTATTATCATAGCAATGTAAATAAGGTCCTATACTATTTGTATGCAATGGATTGCTTGTAGATGTGATGAATACCTGGACGAGGATTAGGCGTACACCAAGCATGGAAACGGGTTTGCTCTGTAGAAACTTCTGATGATAGATAGTACCTTTTGATGATCGATATGAATACGATGATGGCAGTAACTCTGATGATGACTCCGTGATTATGACTGGACCATATGTGTTGATCATTGTGGAAGAGAGAAAATACCTTCATAGTTAAGAGGGAGTGTTGATGTATGTGTAAATTTGGAAGCTATTATGATGTATATTATCATTGTATGTTGTTGTACCCCCATCGGAGATTTGTTTTCCTCCTTTTAGAATGTCATTATTTTATATAGACCTTTAGGTACAACCTCTGTTGCAAGTTGGGAAATAGTCCCCATTAAAACATCATGTAATGTATTTTGGATTCTCTTTAGGAGAAGTCTGCCATGTTAGGGTAAGAGGTCGGCCCCAGTCATGTAATAGGTCAGTCACTTGATTAGTATAAATAGGGAGGTTATCTCACTCATTTATACACACCTCACACCAACCAAGAGAAGAGCTATGATCAACAAAGACTTTTGCTATGACTCTACAATTTCAGTGATTTCAACATCATTGGGAGAGAAGACAACCTTCTTAGGAGACCTAGTGTGGGTCATATGATAAACTGACAAGAGATTAGAAACAATACTTTGGACATACAAAACATTATTGAAGGAACCATGGTCAAGATCTATTCTACCCTTCCCTTTACTTTTAGTTTTAGAAGCATCTCCCAAAACAATTTTGGACCATTCAAATCATCAAGAGAGGAGAAAGACTCCCTTGTCAAATCCATGTGTCTTGAAGCTCCAGAATCAATGATAAAGAAGGAGATCTTACAGTGATTTCTACCAATGCATGAACCCTCTCCTTGTCTTCAAAATTTGATGCACTCTCCTTCTACTTTGCGCATTCAGGAATAAATATGTTGTGCTTTTCAAGGGTTTGAGTCAACATATCAATTTGTTTCTTCATGCAAGAGCTCTCAGGATGATAGCCCTTGCCACAGCATGCACATTTACTCATTTCACCTTTACCTTTCTTATTCTATGAATTCTTCTTTGAGCTTGAAGACTCATGATAATTTGAGTTGACTTTATTTTGATCAGGAGGCTTCTTTGACTTCTTCTTTCCTTTGGAATCCACCTTTGAATCTCCAGCAACCAAATCTTGACCTTTGGAAGGCTTGATGGTGCCCATCATGACCAACTTATCTTGCTCTTAGGTCAAGGATTCCATGAAATCTGCAAGGGAAGGCATCTTCCAGTTTCGAACTGTCAATTTTATGGTATGGAAGGTCGATACAAACACTAAATGGTCATGTCCAAGCTTTGAAAGGATATCCAAGACTAGTTGTTCATATTTATTTTCAATACCATAATGCTTTAACTGAAGAACAAGAACTTTGAGCTTGGAAAAGTAGACTTGTAAGGACTTGAAATTTCTTGGACTCAGTGAGACAAGCTCATTCTCTAGTGAATGTCCCCTCATTTCATCTATCTTTTCAAATAAGGTTTAGATTTTCTCCCATACTTCATTTCGTGATGTCAATCCATCTAGATGGAAAAGAAGGTCTCTGGAAATGTTGATGCACAAGAGACCATACACCTCATCTCTCCTATTGTGACTCTTGATCTTCTCTCATTCTACACTGGGATCAACCTCAGTTTCCACGGTCACTCTAAAGAGGAATTTAATCCTTCACAAAATATCCATCTATGCCTTCCATTACAAGTAGTTGAATGGAGTCAAGATGATATGTTGAGATTGATCCATTTCTTCAGCAACTGTGCCCTTAACAGACTGAATGCACTCCCTAAGAGAGTGATTTTGATCCTGAAAAAGAAATAATAGAGCAGAATAATCAAGCTAAATTATCTCTAATACCATGTGAAAATTAATCCCAAGCTTAGATCAATTGAACTCACAAAATTGCTTTAAAAACTTGTATATATCCACTCAAATTGGAGACTGAAATTTGTGCATAACAAAAAATTGCATTGATTAAGTTTACATAAGCCAACCTTATAAAATAATAGGTTTTCAAAATATAATTACATAAAATATTTGAATTCCTAAAGAGGCAAGTTGAATCCTCACAAAAGCAGGCTTACTAAAAGTCAAAAACCCCCCACTAGGTGAATAAAACACTTTCCAAACTAGTCAAGGACGTCACAAATTGGATGAATGAAGTGTAGCTATTGATAAGTGATGTGAATTGAATATACTCATGTTTTCAAGAGAGACAAATATGGAGGATTAGTTGTGCAAAAAACAAGGCAGTTGCTAAGTGACTAGCTTTCAACTTTTTCCTTAAAAGCTGCTTAAAAGTAGTCAAACTCGGGATAAGGAAGGAATGCGCACTTAATAAACTAGGAAGTCTACAGAGTTTTCAGAGTCTTATCGAGAATCTAATGAATGTGCTCCTAGAGGTATTTTAGGCAAGTTTTGACCAAATGGTGCAAGTGGATGCCAACTAGATAGTGTTGGACCTAGGAAAATAATCAAAAAGATTAATTATTTTATCCTAAGTATGGGAATGGGTTTTTAGTTATTCTAAAATTTTATGGGTCATGTGACATTAAATCCTATATCTAGATAGAAAAAACAATCCCACTTATAATTCTTTGCACAAAGATATAGTAAGAATATAGAAGAAATATTGGATAAAACAGTAGAGGAAAATCACTCCAGTGGGAAGTTTTCCACTCTGTTCATTAAGCAAAAACCTAGTACAATATATAGGAATTATTAAATGAAATACCTTAGGAAAATACCATGGGATACAAAATACTATATGAGCATCTCACATTATTCTTGGCTTATCTTGACTAATTCCCTCAATCTATGACATTGTGCCAAGTGTAACTCCAAGTAGTGGCCATAATGAGGTGGAATGAACCTAGATGGACCATGAAGTGGTTAGGATAGTCAACAAGTGTGAAAGGAACCATCGTGAGGGTGCTAGAGGTGGTTTAGTGGCTTGGTTTTGGACCATTAATGATAATTTTGACCAAATCCTCAAGAGGGTGCACCCAGTCTCCTTAAAACATGAAATGCAATAACTACCCCATAAATGAAGCATAGATGGGCGCATTGACTCCATACAATAAGGAAAGGAGTGGGTAAGTGGAAAAACAATATTTTAAGGTATAACCATTAGCCTAAGTGGGTCAAATGTGGACAAACTAGGATCCAAGATACTAGACTAGGAACTAGAACCATTTTCACATGGAGAAAACACTTGGAACCTTATGCAACGATTATAAACCAAGGTATAGATGGGAAATATGTTCCAACACATAATGCCAAGAATTATGTCTTGTATCAATATCATAAGACAAATTACTTATGTGCTTAAAACTAAGGGTGAAGTACCTTATGGCTCAGTGAGCCCTATACATTAGAACATAGCTCTATGGTTGTACATGGTCCATCTCTAGCTCAAAGGAGAAATATCGATACAATTCTAAGGGTCTGAGCCCCTTCTCTCTTACCTCAATGGATATTTATACAAGTTGTCATTTTTCTTAGGTGTATTATAGAAGTTTCTATCTTCCTTTGAAAATATCCATGGCACACAGTTCCATCTATCCTCCTCACCATCCACCATCACTACTCTACAATTGATCCACCTACCCTTTCTTGTGTCCTGGACACAGTCTGTCCTTCTGTAGTCCTAGAATTTGACATTCTCAAAATTCCCATTGGTCAGCTCTTAACCGGTACTCGTTAGTTCTAATTATTCTCCCAGCGCAACTGCTTACTCCACATCTTTATATCGACATTCCTCTTGACTGCCTTCACTTACTATCTTCATTTTTGTCTGTAAGAATCCCCTTCAACAAGACTAATCTCACTCAGTCTTCATCTCCATCTTGTATCCCATGATTGACCATGAATTTATCAACATTCCCATGATGCTTCTTTCTTCATGTCGACCTTTCACTCTTCAACCTCCTCATCCCCATGACCAATCGCACATGGTCTCTACTTTGACTGTCACGCAATTGATTCTACCACATCGACTTCTCTAGCTTGAATTATTCTATTTTCATCTGTCGGTGTAATCATCAACCAGAATTCACTTTGGTTTGTTGGCTCGCAATAGCCATATTCTATGATTGTAACTCAGTCGTTATCACTCATGTCAACTACTTGCTTTGACTAGACCAACACTCATTTGTCCTCTTTCTTCGACCACTTCATGGTAGTTGGTATCCTCTTTGTTACTTCATCACTAATATACTTAGTCAGTCAACCAGTTTCTCACATTTGGCCATGACTTTGCATTCTTCCACAAGTTGTCTCTTGGTCATGTTGACCATCTAGGGCCACTACCCTTTCCTTCACACAGAAGGGATTGACTCTTCCATTGTGACTGTAGTCACTCGTCTTTATCCTGTCTAGTCTTGATCAACCAAATATTCTCAACCATCTTCGTCAACCACTCAGTCCTCCAACTAATCCTTCCTCCACTGTGAATTTTGACTGCAGCTGCTTGCCACCACTTTTGGTCTATCACTCAACCACTTCTGTACAATAATTCCATGCAGATTATATATTTATGAACAGACACCTATAAACAATTTGTCCTTCTAATGTCGACTTTTACATAAATTAGAAATTAATAATTAATTAATAAATGTAAAATACGTATGGTATATTACAAGTCTTCCCGCTCTGAAAATATTCGACCATGAATCTACTATGAGCATGTTGCAACTAGATTTTTTGTCGCGAATAATGGTGCCATCGTTTAGCAATTCTTGAAATAATTGGTCGCATTTCCATTCAAATATTTTCATGCATATGATTCCATAGATAAACGAATAACAACTATATGAGGTATTCTTCCGAGCTTCTAATATGATGGTGTTCTTTTGATATTCTAATTTCATGTAGATTTCTGGGACATCTTGAGCTATGGCCCCTAGTAGAATGTTCATCTTTTCATTTGTCGCAACATCTTCTAAATTGTGTTCTTCTACGTTATCTTGATCATTTGTCACAACTTATTCTCAGACTCGTTCTTCTACATTACCCTGATCATTCTTGGCAGCATGTTCTAGGTTTCACTCTTCTACGTTAACCTGATCATTCGTCGCAGCATGTTCTGGGTTTCGTTCATCTACTTTATCCTGATCATTTGTCGCAGCATCTTATGGGTTTCGTTCTTCTATGTTGTCCTCATATTCATCAGTATTTGGTGTTTCATTGTTACAATTTATGAAATAACCATCTTCTTTAGAATTGGCATTGGCTTTAGGATTCTCATCAGATGAAACTATCCTTTTGTCATTCTTATTCTCAAGTAATTTTTCTTCAAGTTCAATTTGATCTTCTCTACTCTGGGCTTTATCATTGTCCCTATAATATTTTTGTTTCATTGTCTGTGTTATTGTCTTTATTAACATGTCCTTGGCTTTGGTTTGGGTTATGAGCTAGGCTTACAACCCGAATTTGATTTGGAGCTTCATGAGCTGATTTTATAGATTTTCCAGGTGGCTCATTAATATTCCTTACTTCCCTGCCTTGTAAGAAGCTGCAACGAAATTCTGGTAGACGTACGTATTTTTGAATGAGTATCGTATTTTGAGGTTTGTAGTTAGGGTGTATTTTATTATCCCTCCCAGATTCTGGTGGCCAAAATATTTTGTGAGGAGGAATATCAGGAGGCGATCGTCGTGACCTCCCTTCCTTTCAGGTTGAAGTAGTGATTTCAGAATCTTCCCTACTTGTATCGTCTTTATATTCATCATTATAGTGTTGGATATCTTCATCATCTTTATATTCATTATCGACGTCATGTTTCTTCGTGTCTAGCATATCTAACTCCTTGTCTTTGTTAGTTTTATTTTCAACTAGTACTTCTTCTTCAAGTTCATTAATATGTTGAACTATATGTTTGTTTTCTTTATTGTCATTCACAACAACCTCTTTTGTAGATTCATTTTGGTCTTTTACATTCTAAATTACATGCATGTCCTTTTTATCTTTATTTTCTTCGTCATTTCTATCATCTTCTTTTCCTTTTTTCCTAGCTATTTCTTCTTATATTTTCAATACGATCATTTTCAATTTTGTGTACATTTCCTCTTCCTTAAGGCAACTCTTTTCGATTTCTTTGAGTTTAGATTTAACAATACTTCTCAGCTTCTAACCATACATGATTTCATTGAATGTTGGAAACATATTGATTCCAGTTTGAGAAAATCTTCAAAAAAATTTTAAGTTATTTTTTCATTTTTTTATTTTGGAAAAATTATTATTATTATTATTATTAATAGATAATTAATAATTATTGTTAATTATTAATAATTATTGTTACTAACTATATATATATAAATTTTTTATATATAGTTCTTTATTTATTTAAATTATTTTTTTTCTTTTTTACTTCATTACTTTTCTTCTTTAACTTTTTTTTCTTTCCTTTTTACTTTTCTAAGCCACGTATGGTTTTCTTTAAAACCATGTGTGGTTTTTCACTTTCTTTTCTCTCTCTTTTTTGTTCCTTTTTTTTTTTCCTTTCTCCTCTTTCCATTGTAAAACATTATTTGACCACGGTCACCATAAAACAGCTTTGATACCACTATAAAGAATATAAGTCTTACATGTTGGAAAATGTATTTTCATATATTATTGATCATTTCTACAATAACTTCATGCGGCTTATATATTTATGAAAAGACACATGTAAACAATGTGCCTTTCTAATGCCGACTTTTACAAAAATAATTAATAACATAAATTAATAATTAATAATTAATTAATAAGCCTGGTGGGTTAGCTCAAGTGGTTGAGAGTTGTTTATGCTGGAAAAAGGTCTCGGGGTTAAATCCGTGGCCTCACTCAATGTCCCCATCGGGTTAGGCCCCGTAATAAGGGTCAACAGTTTACCTTGGGTACCATCCTAAAAAAATGGGGAAGTATCTGAGGGTTTCCCGAGCGATGTTCCATCATAAAATAATCATAATAATAATTAATTAATGTAATACATGTTTGTTATATTACAATTTCTCAACAAAAATCTATGACAACTAATCTCTCTTCAACCCTACTGTATGGGCTCACACAGTACCCATTTCTCCTTTGTGGGAGCTCATTGTCCTGCTTCCAGTCAACTTCCCCATCACTTATCTCACCGGTCAGTATTGGGTTGGATTCCTATACATCACCAACCCAAGGATGGTCACAAACATTGACTGCCCAATGGCGTGATCCACCACTTTTCTTGTCCAGATTTTGGTTGGTTGAGGGAGCAGATAGTTTGCTTGCATATACTAAAAATAGTTTCTTGGGATCAAATGTTCCCTTTGCATATTGAGCCAATGACTTTGATGGGATGATATTGCCACTACCTTCAATTGATGAGGAAGTTCCAGTCGCACTTGCTATCTATGTCCCAACATTAGAGTTATATATGCTTTGACTGAGAACCATATTAATTGACATAGTTTTACCTATTGTTGTTATTGCTAGAGTTGATCATATTGTTGGTTTAAAATTGTGTTGGTTTTCTAATTTTTGACAACATGTAAGAAGATTATTTCAGTTTTTAATATTTATTGGTTTTTTTTGTAATTTCATGGTATAAGGTTCAGAAATAAATTTTAATGGCTAAATATTTGAAAATAAATAATTCAGAAATTAAAAACAACATGTTCTAAAGTTTAAACCCTACCTTAACATTGGTAGAAGCTAGAACTATAAGTCTCTAGGCTGTATCAAAACAAGCCCAATAACAATCAAACCCTCCTTCCAAGCAACAACTATTACCCACAACTAAAATAGTGAAACCTCCCATGACAACTTTGTTATCTTCCATGGTATCTTGGATTTTATTCGTTGATTGTTGGTGGCGTGGAGCTAAGACACTAGGGATAATAATGTATGTAGCTGCTATGTATTCAACCTCTAGCAACAATCTTCTCCACAATGGTTCTCCTGCACGACGAATTGGGATCTCCTCCATTCTCACAAGATTTTGGTGGCGGTTCTTTCCCATCATCGTCGATAGCTATCCATCTTAGTCACATAGGATTCAATTCTTCCCCACAGTGGATCAACATATGATAAAAAGGTAGGGTAAATGTTATATTTTGTTTGTTTGTTACTTTTTTTTTCATTTAAGTTTGTTTCTTTTAAAATAAAAAGACACAATTATGGGGGGTTGGTCTACGATTCCCCCTTTTCGAGAAGGAGTACCTGAGCATCCCCCATCACCAGTGCATGCTTCAGTACAACATGCCATGCCGATTTTTTTTTTTTCTGGACATTTCGAGAATTTGGGGATGAAGAGAAACATTTTGCTAGGATCCCCCAAGTCCCAAATCCATGGGGAGCGAGAGGGCAATCCTTTGACCCTGGTAAAAGTCTCCCCATGTAACACTACAAAAAAAATGAATAAATAGCTACCATTAAAGTTTAAGAAACAATATAAAAATAATAATTAAATATGTATGATGATACAAAATAATATATTAAATTGTTATACCTTTCTACCATATGAAATTTCACTTTCCTCATTCTACCTTTCCCTAATAGAACCTACCCTAATTTATTGATGGAGTTGGCATCCCAAAGTGAGGCATATTGATATCTACTATTACGTTAAGAAGTACCTATTAATATACACCAAGGATTCATATACAATATAGCACTACACTATAGAGCTCTTAGGGCATGGCCTTTGTCTAATGAAATATTCTAATGGATTCAAGTGCCTTTCAACTATCTACAATGACCCTCCATATAGATTTCCACATATTTCAATCTCATTAACATGGTGTATGAGGTAGTGTTCTTGTGCATTGAAAGATGTCAAAATTAGATACATTTTCATTTCACACATCAATCAAGTACTTTCTCTCCTCCAATATTTTTAATCATCTTTAAATATTTCCTTAGATTATAAGCACCTACACATCATACAAGCAAGTTTTGACAAAATAATAATTATACATGCAAGCAAATCACATGTCAACAAATGTCGCGCTGGCTCTGATACCAATGAGACGCCAAGACTGAATGTGACTTTAGAAGATGCAGTTCCTAAGACTCGGTTCCTAAATATATGGGAAATTGGGGTCATTGAGATTTTAGACATCAGTGAGGCTGAATCTTACATTCAGGGCTTCTGGGACTCCCAACCTAAATGAATCGGAATTCGAATTACATACTCAAAAATAGCTTGTTCGTATTTGAAGAGCGAAGATCATAACAAGTGCAAACTCAAACTTTTGAAACTAACAAGAGTTTCTGGTCCCAGCTGATCATAGGGGGTGTAGAGGGAGAGCATACACTACTGGTTTTACAGACTCAGTACAGTTGACATCACTGCTTTTGATCCGACTGATCACTCGAAGCGCAAAGGGAGAGCATACACAGTGCTCGACACTTAATACAGAAAGCAGAAAGCTCACAAGACTCAAATGCATATGGTGCCAAATGAGGAGAGAAGCACTTTATTTATACAAATTAAGTCAATTATCCGGTGACCCAAAACTTACACCTAAAGGTAAAAATACTTGATTCGGATCCCATGGCAGTGGATCAAATCACACCTTTGGTTGGGTAAGTCACCCAAGCCATGTGAAGGAATCTATGGACTGTTAGATTTTTATCATTTAAGCTATATGATCTTAGGATATTATCTGAGAGAATAACAAGCACATAAATCAATCACAATAGACAATGGACACAAAGATTTTTCCTCAAGGAAACTATAAAGGAGAAAACCCCACAACTTCCTTAGAGATAGAATAAGCACCAAAAGCAAAACCCAAAGATACAAAGATGATCTGCTGACAGCATTTATCTCTCTCTCTCTTGTCCCGGATTCTTCTCTCTCTCAGTTATGCACTACAACTGAGTGTGTATGAATTTGTGTTAAATAGAGAGGCTCCCTCTCTATTTATAATAATTCTCGACTTGACAATAACTCACTAGGGACGACTTCTCTAGGAGATTCTAATAAACCCTAGGGCCCCACAACTATGGGGACTTTAACCCTTGATCAATGAGGGTTACACTCTATGACTTTACATGACTTGTTTACATTATTGAATCTCCCGATAGGAACATCGGGGCATGACATGACTCAATTACATTATAGATACTTCCCAATAGAAACATCGGGGTACAATACATAAGATATATATTCTAAATTTACAAATACATCAACTCTCCCTCTTAACTAGGAAGGTATTCTCTTGACACAATTTATCAGCACAAGTCTTCTTCTCTGTATCATTTGGATCATCATCAAGTCATATTCATCTTCAAGTCATCTTCATCTTCAAGTTTGGATCATCACTGGATCTGGATCATCACTGGATCATCATCAAGTATGGATCATCACTTGATCTGAATCATCACTGCTAGATCATCATTGATGCTATCTCAATTCTACTCATCACAGGAAGTTCTACAAAGCCATCCCTTTTTCATGCTGGCTGTAGGCCTAGCCTCTAGGTAGGTATTCATATTCTTCAGCACTTATATCTGACCCAGTCAGAAAGGCCCACCCATCACTTACATCTAACCATGGGAGGAACACATCCACCACCATGTCAGAAAGGCATGCCCAACACTCACATCTGACCATGGGATGAACTCATGAACCATGTCAGAAAGGCCTAGCACTTACATTTGACCATGGGATGAACACATCAACCATGTCAGAAAGGCTCAGCACTTATATCTTACCATGGGATGAACACATCAACCATGTAAGAAAGGCTCAACACTTATATCTTACCATGGGATGAACACATCAACCATGTAAGAAAGGCTCAGCACTCACATCTGACCATGGGATGAACACATCAACCAAGTCAGAAAGGCTCAGCACTCACATCTGACCATGGGATGAACACATTGACCATGTCAGAAAGGATCAGCACTCACATCTGACCATGGGATGAACACATCAACCGTGTAAGAAAGGCTCATCACTTATATCTTACCATGGGATGAACACATCAACCATGTAAGAAAGGCTATGCACTTATATCTAATCATGTTGGATGAACACATCCCTCAATCACATCAGAATGGCTCTGCACTCATATCTGACCATGGGATGAACACATCAACCATGTCAGAAAGGCTCATGGACTCATCACTTCCCTTTGGAGGGAACCTCAATCTGGATAACACCAAGCTTCTCTCTGAAGTACTCAAACTTCACTCTAGCTCATGGTTTGGTTAACAAATCAGCTATTTGCTCGTCCGTCGCAACATACTGGAGCTTCAATGCTCCTCTATGCACCATATCCCTAATATAGTGATATTTGATCTTGATATGCTTCGACTTGTCATGGAACACTAGGTTCTCTGACAACTTCACACAACTCTGGTTGTCGCAATATATGCAAGTAGCATCCAACTGGAGATCAAACAAATCAGATAGTAGCTTCCTAAGCCACACTGCCTCACAGCTAGCCGAACAAGCTGCAACATACTCTGCTTCGGATATACTCATTGCCACACATGATTTCTTCCTATTAAACCACGAGATCATACCTGATCCCATACTGAAGTAGCACCCTGAAGTGCTCTTCCTATCAATGGCACTGCCTGCCCAATCTGAATCCACATAACCTTCCAGGTTAATCTTCTGATTCACTTGATACTTGAGCCCATAATCAACTATACCTTAGAATATGCTTTGCAGCAATCAAGCGAACATGTCTTGGATCTGTCAGGAACTGGCTCAATGTGTTCATAGCAAAGCAAATATCTGGCCTCGTATTCATCAAGTACATCAAGGACCTAATCATCTAACGATACATCGTAGCATCAATCGACTCAGATGAAGCATCACTCAATAGCTTCAGGTTTGATGCCATAAGTGTGGTCATGGCCTTGCAGTCCATCATCCCGAACCTCTTCAATATCTCTACTGTATACTTCCCTTGTCCCAGGGAGATTCCATCTGTACTTTGCCACACCTCCAAGCCTAGAAAGTAGTGCATCATACCCAAGTCCTTAATCTCGAACTCGGCAGCAAGCTTCCTCTTTGTATCACCAATCAACCCATCCACACATGTTACAAATAGATCATCTACATATAGTAGGAGTATCACTGGGTTCCCTTATTCAACCTTGTAGTAAAGGTTGGAATCTGCTTTACTCTTAGTAAAGCCCAAACTGGATAGGAAGCTGTCAATTCTGTCGTACCATGTTATGGTTTCCTGTTTCAAACCATACAGGGCTTTCTTCAATTTACACACATAAGTCTCCCTGTCATGTGTCTCAAAACCGAGTGGCTTCTCCACCTACACTTTCTCTTCCACTACACCATTCAAGAAAGCAGTCTTGACATCCATCTGGTGTATCTCCATTTCATTACTATAGCCGGAGCAAGTACTGATCTGATGAAAGTGTATCTGGCTACAGGTGCAAAAGTCTCTTCATAATCTATTCCTTCTTTCTGGGAGAAGCCACGAGCCACAAATCTTGCTTTATATTTCTCTATTCTACCATCTGCAGTATGCTTGATCTTGTAGATCCACTTCTAAGTCACAACAAACTTCCCATCTGGTCTTGGGACAACATCCCAAACATCATTCTTCATGCTCAACCGGTACTCTTCAATCATAGCATCCTTCCATTCTTTCTTCTCTATTGCTTCTTCATATTTGGAAGGTTCTTTATTGATGATGTCACATAATAAGGCTACATATTCGGAGTAGGACCTAGTTCTTTTTCTTTCTCTGTTCATTTCTTCTGGAGCCCCATATCTTTTGCACCTTGGATGTCCTCTCATAACCATGTAAGTTTCCTCTTGTGAGGATTCTTCTCTTGAGGTGGATCTACTGGTTCCTGAGGTTCTTCCATTTCTTGATCTTCTTCTGGAGTTGCTTCGTTCATAGTTGTATTACGGATTCTAGGTACTTCCGATTCTTTAGAGTCTTCAACGGGTCTTTTTATGGACATGATGTAAGTTGAGTCTTCGTCAAATGTTACATCTCTGCTGATGTTGATCATCTTGAATCCTAGGAATTATATTCTATAAGCCTTCGAGTTCTTAGAGTATCCCACAAATATACCCTTCTTTCCTGAAGGATCTAAATTTGTCCTTTATTCTTTTGGAATGTGTGTGTACACTGGACAGCCAAATATTCTGAGATGACTGACTTTTGGCTCCTTGCCGAAAAATAATTATTTGAGTGTCTTGTTCTTGAGCACTCTATGTGGAGTACGGTTCTGTACATACACAGTTGTACTGGCAGCTTCTGCCCATAGATGCATAGGAAGGTCTTGATCATGCAGCATTTCCCTTGCTGCTTCCATGATTGTTCTGTTATTTCTTTCCGCAACCCCATTTTGTTGTGGATTATATGGAGTGGTAAACTCCCTCTTAATCCCTAAATCTCTGCATAATTATTTAAATTCATTTGATGTGAATTCTCCGCCATTATCTGATCGAAATATCTTGATCTTCTTCTCTGTGTGGTTCTGAATCAAGGCTTTGAATTCTTTGAATTTGCTGAATACTTCATCCTTGTTCTTCATGAAGTATATCCATGTCATCCTAGAAAAATCATCAATGAAAGAAACATAATATACATACCCGCTTAGAGAACTAGATGACATTGGACCGCATACATCGGAGTGGATGATTTCCAAGATTCCTTTTGCCTTGCTCTTGCTACTTGGAAATGTCTTCTTTGTGTTCTTTCCCTTCGCACATCCTTTGCATACACCTTCATGTTTTTCCTTTATTTCTGGAAGACCTCCAACAGCTTTTCTTGCAAGTGGTAGTGCCATGTAGTGCACATGTGCAATCCTTCTATGCCATAGTTCATTTGGTTCTACTGAGTCATGAACCAAAACTTGTTCTGGTTGGCCCTTCAATTTGTATAGTCCTCCCTCTTGTTCTCCAATTACTACTGCATCATCAATAGTCTTTCCTTTTGGCCACATGAGGACTTGGCCATCTATAAATGCAACCCTCATGCCTTTTTGCATCCAATGTAGAGATGGAGAGAAGGTTCTTCTTTAGTCCTGGTACAAATAGGACATCCTTCATCTTTATAGACATTCCAGAGTCTAGTTTGTAGGAGGATTCACCACTACCTTTTATTGGATACTGGTAGTCATCCCCAAGTTTCACCTTGTGGGGTGATTCATGTTCTAATAGTCTCACAAAGGATTCCTTAAATCCCGTCATGTGTTTGGAGGCACCACTGTCTATAAGCCAATCATTGCTTCCATGTGAGACAGTTCCCGTGAGGGCAAAGATCAGAACATATTCTTCATCACTTGAAGAATCATCACTTTCTTGCTTGATTCTCTTCTTGGGAGGTTCATCATCCTCTGCAGTGTTAGCATGATGTCTTTTCTTGTTTCCCTTCTTCTTGTGAGAGTCATTTTTGTTCCTAGGACAATATCTAGCATAGTGTCCTATTTCATCGCATGTAAAGCATCTAAATTTAGGTAGATTCTTGTTAGATATTATAGGCTGAGATTGCTTACCTTGGTTATGGTCTTTTTTTCTCTTCTTGGATTGTACTATGAAAGCTTGATCTTCATTTCCCATCTTTTCTTCTTGAGCTACTATTCAAGCATCTTCTTGTGAGCATTCTTCCCATAGTCTACTAAACTTGATTAGTTTCTTCCTGGCACAGATCCCTTGAATGAAGGAGTTCCATGCTCTGGGGAGACCATTCAAGGTGGTCATCACAATCTCTGCATTCTCTACATCTTCATCTACTACTTCAAGTTGTTCCTTGATCTGAGAGACCCTTGTAAAGTAAGACTGTATAGTATACTCATTCTGGATCTTTACATTCTTCAATTGATTTCTCTGCTTCATCTTCTGATTAATGTTCTTCCCTTCAAATAACTTGGTCAGGGCATCAAACATCTCTTTGGGTTTCTTTAGGGAGGACACCTGAGGTATAAGGTGAATTGAATCAGCAATAATCCTCTTAGCCGTGACCAATTTCTTTTTGTGTAAGGCCTTAGCCTCATCTCCCTCTAGAACTATAACCTCTTCACTTATGTAGGAGTCCAATTCATTTTCTTCTAGGACCAGGGAGATCCTATACTTCCAGACTCGGAAGTTGTCAGCTCCCTCAAGATTTTCATCAAGCTTGGTGTGATGAGACATCTTAACAGAGAACCTCAAATGGAAATACAAAATATTTATACCTTACTAGTTTAAGATGTCCGAACTGAATCTGGAGCTAGATTTCTGCAGAGCTGGTTTTCTAGTTCAGGAGCAGATTAGGGTTTGAATTTCCGGGAGTTCTACCCAACCAAAAACTTCAATTTTGATCTCTAAACTTTGATTTTGTGGAGGAGATCAATCTCGTCCTAGGCTCACTCAAAAATTCCACTTTTGTGGAAATCCCTAATTTGGCACTACAGTGTCGGGTCAAAAACTAAAAATCCTCATAATCAGATTATGCTTCGACAGAAAGATGCGCCCTAGAGAGGATATTCAACCTAGCCTCATTTTTCTGATGATAAGTGGAGAGAGATCCAAAAAATAGGAAGCCCTAGCTTCAGGAGCTGCACAGTGTCTTCTTCTTAGGCTAGCTCTGATACCATGTTAGATTTTTATCATTTAAGCTATATGATCTTAGGATCTTATCTAAGAGAATAACAAGCATAACAATCAATCACAATATACAATGGACACAAATATTTTTCCTCGAGGAAACCATAAAGGAGAAAACCCCACAACTTCCTCATAGATAGAATAAGCACCAAAAGCAAAACCCAAAGATACAAAGATAATCTCCCGACAGCAGTTGTCTCTCTCTCTCTTGTCCCAGCTACTTCTCTCTCTCAGTTATGTGCTACAACTGAGTGTGTATGAATGTGTGTTAAATAGAGAGAGGCTCCCTCTCTATTTATACTAATTTCTGACTTGATAATAACTCACTAGGGGCAACTTCTCTAGGAGAGTCTAATAACCCTAGGGCCCCACAACTGTGGGTACTTTAACCCTTGATCAATAAGGAGGGTTACAATCTATGAATTTACATGACTTGTTTACATTATTGAATCTCCTGATATGAACATCGGGGCATGACATGACTCAATTACATTACAGATACTTCCCGATAGAAACATCGGGGTACAATACATAAGATATACATTTCGAAGTTACAAATACATCAACATGGACCGACAACAGACAGGACCTTTACACAGTGGAGATACTGTTAGCGGCCCATAATGCTTTCCATTATTCATTGTCATAATTACAAATACATGGGTTTTCCCCATATGTACAACCATCGAATCTATCAGAGTCACTGTCAAAACCAAATTCAGTATCCGAAAATAAGGAATTTGAAAACATTGTTCCACATCGGATCCGAGCAGAATTTAATTAGGAACACAACAGAATTCTCCTTGAAAAATGAATTCAACTTTAAAATTTAATGGAATCCTTCTTGTATGAATATTAGTATCTAAGAGGCATCATTTTTATCCATTCTTCTGTATTTATGCTGAGTGAAAATAGGGGATTCAAGAGGAGAGTGTGTTCCTCCAAAACGTCGCAGCTTAAATTTAAACCACATGTGATTTTGGTGTGCCACGATCATTTCGACTTGAAGGTGTAAAATGAAATTGGCTCGTCTTTGAACCCAATCTTTTCTTGGACGGAATTTGTCAAGGAAGACTTATGTCTAGATGGACCATTGTTGCTGCACCAAGGTAGAAGGATATCCACAAATTATTATCTCACCTTATTCTCTGTAGAACTGTAAGATGAGATTGCAGCTATTCCAAGTTAGAAAACTTGGACCTAGATCCACATAAAACAGCTCTCTGCCATCTATATAAGTTGTATTAATCCAAACATGATTGAGCTGTTGAAGTTGATGCAGGGAATTTTCTAAGCTTTTAAAGGCTTCTTTTTCCCATCTCTCCAAGATTTGAATTTTCATCGGAGAGGCATTTAATTTCTGAATCAAAGAAAGTTCCATATGTTTATTTGCTTCCTTTTTGTTGGCGCAATTTAAAAATTCTCTCTTTCTTCTTCTGTCAAGGGATCTTTGAAGATATGAAACTTGCACTTTTTATTTGAAGATCTTGATGCTCCAGAGATGAACATATTGAGGTTGCATTTCTCCTGTAGTCCTTCTTTGGTTAACATGTCAACAACACAATTTAAATATCCTAGCTTATATACAATCTCAAAATCAAAGTTTCGCAACCAAAGAAACCATTTTAAAATCCTAGAACTATTTTTTGCCTTAATATTTTCATTTTTGAATATCCCAGGAATTATTTTCAAGTCTCTTCTAACAATGAACTTGACAAGTTTTAAATAAATCTTGAAATGATTTACAGTCTTTTTGAAAGCAAGGATTTCTTTGTGACTTGATGGATAATTGATTTTTGCATTCTTGAATGCTCCTAAGGCGTAGCCACGGATTTATTCTTTATCTCCATGTTTCTCTATAAGGATACCTCCCCAAGCTTTATTAGAGGCATATGTTTCAATCACTATATGACTAGAACCTTGCGGGAGTGAGAGTGGAGGAAGTTGTTTCACTTATGTTTGATTTTCCTTACTGTATTCGTCATAGCTTTATTCCATTTTGGGGGATTTTTCTTTAGTTGTTGCTGCAACAGATGAATGTCATATGCTTGCCCTTTGTAGAATGGCCTGATATAATTCAGACTTCCCAAAAATATCTACAATTGAACCTTTTCCAAGATATGATCAGGGAAGTGAGCAAACACCTTCAAGACATGTTCTTGAAGAATCACCCATCATTTACTTATTTTGTATCCCAAAAATTCAATATCTTTTTTTTCCAATTTCCATTTTGGATTTTGAAAAAACCAAACCATGTTTAAAAACTAAAGAATAAAATTCTTGAAGATGTTTTAAATGTTCCTACAAATTTCTTGAACAAATAATAATATCGTCTATATACACTAATTCCCATTTCTTTTCTCTGAAGATGTCCTCCATTCTTTTCGAAATTCTGATGGTGCATTGTTCATGCTAAATGGAAGCACTTTCCATTGGTACTGCCCATGAGGAACAACAAAGGCAGATTTGAACTTGTCTTTTGCTTCAATTCCAATTTGGTAAAAACTAGACTTCGGGTCAAACTTGCTGAAAATTGTACATTTTGTTATTCTTTGCAAAAGACTAGATTTATCGGGGAGAGGGTATCAGACTGGCTCAAGGACTTTGTTCAGGGGTTTAAAATTCACAGCCAGTATGCTTTTTCCTCTTTTTCTCTCGAAGTGTTTGTTGAAAACAAATACTCGACATGCCCAAGGCCTCTTAGAGGCTTCTATGAGGCCTCTGTCTAATAGTTCTTTAATCTCATTTCATAGAATTCTCTTTCTGAGGGAGCATGAGGGCTACAGAGGCTTTTTGAGATTTTGGTTTTTCCAGAGGGTTAAAAGGTAAAGAGATGAAGTATTTTTCTATGGTCCAAAAGGCATTAGGTGACTCTGAGGTGCAATCCTTCTCTAATTTTGAGGAAATTTCAAAGAGGGCAGAGTCTTTATGCATTTCTGCATAAGCAATGCATCTTTCCATTTTAAATAGTTTTGCAAGACTGAGATAGGGGTTAGACTGAGGTACAAAATTCTTACATTTGAATGAAGCAGAATAGTATAGGGAAGTGGAAACTCTTATGTCGTTTATTGTAAAAGTAAAAATCATGTTAGGCTGATCAACTGTGATGGGGCCGACTTTATGCAAAAAAGTTGAGCCTATAATGCAATCTTCCTTACGGTCATCTAGTCTATTGAGATGCATAGCTTCTATTATTCCACTAATGCTTATTGGAAAGTTTGGAACTCTATCTTTGAGTTGTACAGGAGTTTCTTCAATGGCTACACCATGTTCGTTTGATTTTTCCCAATAAAAATATGGTATAGCATTTCCTTTTGCCATATTCATTTGGAAACCTGAATCTATTATACAACCAATCTCATAAGCTTTAAATTCAGATGGACAAAACTTTATTTTGATGAAATAATTAGGACGAGTGAATAGCCATAGAGAGACTAGAGATGGATCTTCACCATGGCAATTTTTTGCTTCTGAATCACAAGTGTGTTGAGAATGTTTTGGACTATCAGCAACTTTTGGTGACTGTAGTTCTTCAGCACAGTCTCTGCACATTTTTTCATTAGAGAACTGGTCTCTTTCTCTGATTGTTATTTCAAGCATTCTTTTCAATTCTTCTATTTCTTTTAGCAGCTTCTTTAAGGAAGTATGCTTATATTTGATTTGTATTCTAAGCATATTCTCTTTATCTTTTCTAAACTTTTGTCTATCCTCATGATGATCAAGATAGCCCTTGTATAAATCTGCAGGCTGGTAGAATGTTGGATTCTTGCTGATCTCTGGAGAGAAGTATTTCTCTCTCTCTCTTGAAACTTTCTCTTTTGATTTCATCCTGGCTAAAAGCTTTCTCTTTTCTTCTTTTAGATCTTTCCTTTTCATATACTAATGAATCGGAGTCTCAGATAATTCTTTATCAATTTTAGCAATCCTAAATTCTGAACAGACCTTAGGCGGGTTAGAAGAGAACATATAAAAATTGAAGTTAGGAGGACCAAAACACCCTCCTAAATTTGCTTCTTCATCAAAATCTGGAGAACATGATTCAGATGAGTTAGGGGAAATTTTATCTAAAGTGGGTTCTAAATCAAAGGAATCATGTTCTTATGCTAAGAAGACAATTTCACCTTTAGGGCAATCCCCTACTTCACACCAAGCTAGATCCCACCAAGTTGGATCTAGATATTCTAACAAAAGGGCAACAAGTCTAGGATTTTTATTTTTATTTGGGCATTTGTTTGCCCAATGGCCATTTTTACCACAAATGAAACATTTCTCTTTATTGGTAGGTTCAGATCTTTTCCTGAAATATGTTTCTTTCTTGAATATTTTTCCCTTTTTATGCTTGTAGCCTTTATCTGGAAGAAATCTAGGTGCACTAGTGTATTTGGGCTGCTTTTTCTTTTTGCAACTACTTGATTCTTGCCCAAAGATTCCTATAGTATTGGAACCATATCCCCAATATGGAAGTTTTGCAACGTAATTACAAAAACCAGGGGAAAACATTGAAGAGTGTCGCTTAAAATATTTAGCCACTCCTTTCTCCAGATAATGTAGATTGCCAAGTTACCATGATGAACCCATGAAATTGAGCAAGAGAAAGACATGACAGAGGACTATTTTTACCTTTAAGATGTTGTTCAACAACATCAGGAACATCGCTAGGAAAACTTATTAAGTAATGCTTTAGATATCCAAATTTATCAGCATTGCCAGAAGAAATTAACAATTTTTGCATATAACAAAATTATTCTTCACTCTTATTTAGGTCATAGATTCTGGCAGACATAAATAAGGATGCACTATGTTCATAATCTTCATTTTATTCGGGACCATAAAAATGTTTGCCTAGGACGGTAAGAATCTTTTGTCTGTGTCTGCTGCATTTAGCATTTCTTTCCTGGATTCTTGAGGAATCCAATGCCACCATTCTAAAGCTAAACCTAAAAATCTGCAACCATCTAGAGTGCTAGTTTTTGGCCATATATTTGACAGAAGTTGGATGGTTGTTCTGATTTGGGAACGGGATTGACATTGTATTTTCAACATAGGTTGATAAAGAATTTGGGAGATTAAATTATTCATCCTATTTATTCTAAATCTAAGAGAAAGAGGTACTGACGAAGGAGAAGGGTCAGAGAGTTCTGACATTTCTATATCAAAAGGAGGAGGAGGACCTGTTATTTGAGGATGATTTTTCCTTTGGTTGGTTGGATTTGAAGATCTAACATATTCTCTTTTTGAAATTTTGCATGTCGATAAATATTTATCTGGAAGGGCATTTGGTATTCGTTTAAACTGGGATACCATATCTTTCAATTCATTAAATTATGCTTGGTCTTCCATTTCTTGACAAAAATGAATTCTGGTCTTTAATCTTCTTTTTTCTCTTGAATACTCATCATCTCGAATGAGTATCTTCTTTCATGTTTGATTTGGTGACCTTTAGTTGCAAGCTCTAATGCAATTTGGCTTACATGGCTCCTTTTTATTGTTTATGTTGTAAGATAATTGCATTTTCTACTTCTTCTTGATCTGAAAGCAAATGATCAATTTTAGCTTCTAACAACGCAATGTGCTATTTTTCTGTCTGATCTTTTTGTTTTAGAAGCATAATATCCAAGGTGATGTCATCTATATTTTATCCAGTTAGATTATGTTGATAATTTTTGTAATTAAGCAGCTTTATCTCATTTGAGACTGTTTCATGTGGGGTTGATGATCTATGTTGCATGAATTTTCTTTTGGAGATACCATCATGAGAAAACTCTCTGAAAGGAGTATCAGGAATATTTCTTCCTGGGTGGAATGAGGTATCACCTTATGGGTTTGTATAGGTGAAACCTGGGCTACTTTGAGGGAGAGACATGATGTACAAATTCAATCCTTTGTTTCTGAGTTTTAGTCTCTCAGCTGCTTTTCAAGAAGTAGGGCAGTCTGCATGCTAACCTTATGATCATTGTTATGAAAACCTGAGAAGGAAGATGGGAAGAAGAACATGGTTCAAACAAGGTGTTAGCACTATTTTTGGGCGAAGTGTTTGGCAAGAAATTAGATTAGTGAGATAAAGGATAAGGCCTAAAAAATTCTCATATCATACCACTCTAAAGGATGTTAATAATGTTCTATAGGGAATGGACGGCCTGGATGCATAGCGGAGAAGATCAAAGGCCATAAATCGTTTTCGCCAATGAAAAATCGGGAGCGGAAGAGCAGAAAAGACAAAATTCAATGGTGAAAAATTGTAAAACCTGACTTCTTCCTTCCGCAATCCGAAATCCGATGGCTCAGAGCGCTTCCGTCGAAGATAAACGACTCGGAAAGAACAAAAGGGCCGATATCAGAAAGCAGAAATACCAAATATTTTATCGTGAAAAGTTGAAGTCCCGCTTTCCGTGATCCACAAAATCAATGGTCACGGATAAATTCTACACAAATTGACGGTCCAAAAAAGGTGGAAGCGGAGAAGGCAGAATTGCAGTCGCGAATGTTGGAAAATCCGCCTTCCACTTTTCGCTAAAGAGGGAAGCAGAAAAGGACAGAAAGTTGGTCGTGAATGGGTGAAAGTACGCTTTCCGCGATCTGCAAGATCGACGATACAGAAGTTTCCTACAAACAATCAACAGCCAAGGAAGAGAGTGGAAAGGAGAAAAGCGGAAACATAAGAAATGTGGTTGTGAAAAGAAGAGATCTCACTTTCCGCTTTCCGACAACCCGTATCTTGATCTCAGATCAACGAATGGGAAATTTTCCACCTAAGATCAACGGTGCGGAAAGGAGCAACATGTGCACGAGGTAAGAACGCTTCCCGATATGCGGAACTCAATAAACCCCACATTTTTAAATGACCCAAATCACCCTTGATCTCAGATCAACGGTAGAGGTGAATTCCATTGATCTAACATGTTCATGGAAATTAACTTTTAAAATTCATGGAATTACTTAAAGGCTGGAAAGTTTTGACAGAGGAGATCTAATTAAGGATGGATCAATAGCAGAGGTTGATTTCACTGATTCAACATGCGAGGACAAACAAACTTTTGAAATGATCAAAATTGGGTACAGGGTGCAGGTTTCGACGGCCAGGATCAATGCTCAATCCAGATCTACGATGGGTGCGCATTTCATAGCTAGAACATACATGAAAGATCAAATATTTTGGGGCTGCAAAATCCTGTATGACCCGCACTTTTGAACGGCATAGATCGTGGCAAATTTTGATCTATGGCTCGAATTGATTTCGTAATGGGAACAAGCAAGGATTTTATCAAGTTGGAGGATTGAAAAATTAGTTATAGGTTGCATCATTGGACGGTTAAGATGTCTCGTAGATCAATATCCATGGCTAAGGTTTATTCGAAGGCGAAAAAAGTAGGGAAGATTGAAGTTGTTGCATGGTCGTTGGAGAGGTTCATACTGTCATTTCCAGCAAGAAAGGATGAATCCCTTCTATCAAAATTCCCAAATTGATCCATCATGGGTGTTCTAGCATGCTTTCTCGATTTTTTTTTGTGATCATGGCGAATCTGCCAGATAAGCATTTGTTAGTATTTTGATTCCCACGATGTAACTAATTTTGGCTTTGTTTCGAGGTTGGTCTCGGGAGCCTATGATATTATAAATATACCCTCAATAGAGGAAGACAGGGTTGGAACCTCTGAGATTTTTTTATGCATTTTGAGATCTATCGTTAATAAAATTGCAGAGTCGAAGGCTGGCCTGTTGCTGCAAAGTTTCATGTGTATTTCGTAGTTATAGTTTGTTATTTCCTTTCCCATGTGCATGTATTTCTTGTTAAACTTGCAATTATGTGTTCTTCATATCTAAAATGAGTGTAATATTTCAGAATCCATATTGTTATGCTCTGGATATGGTTTCGGGTATTCACTAATCTTTCTTACCAAAGTTGATGCATAATTCATCTCTTAATGCTCTGTATTGATGGATTGTTCTCGTTTCTTCTTTATCACCAGACAAACCGCTTTTTTACTGTAACCGAGTGCTACCTTTCCTTTGTCGAATTTCACCTGCAAACTGTCATGTGATTCATGAATATTTGTGACTCCATATCCCAATGTAAGATTTCCTTGTTTCAACCACAAACATAATCTGAATTTTATTTTAGTTTTATATATGGCCCTGATAAAAATCAGTGAGAGATCCCTCTCTAGGAAAGAAGAAGCCAACTTCCTTTCTTAAAGTGGTTTTGTTGTTACCTTGGGATTTACCTTCTGCAACCTTGGTGCAATTCTGAGTGCTAACAAATTGGCACTTTTGCCGGGGACGGAAGTGCAAATCAGCCCTAGGAGAGACGTCAAAGCTTTCAAGAAGAAAGGGTTTATGTGGGCAAACAGAAACTTTTGCATTTGAAACAGGTTGTACATTTGCCCTAGCGACTCCACATTGATTTTGAGAAAGATTTCAGAAGGCATCCTGACTTCCAGGAGGTCACATACACAAGGTAATCCTGACACTAAGATTTTACAAGGTGTGGAAAATCCAAAAAGATTGCTTAGAAGTAGGGGAAAAGAACAAATAAATATTTCTCAATTTGGTGCATCATCTTCTCAAGGATTTCATAGCATTTGGGATTTTGGGTGGGAAACAAATTTTGAAAGGCCCTTGTTGAAATAAAAATATGAATCTGATTTGAAGGAAAAAGAAATTAATCCCAGTAGGTTAGAATCATATGTGCTTGATTCTCTTTGGTAAAACCTTCAAAACTCTATGAAAACTGAAGAAAGAAACCCTGTTGTTCAAAACTTGCAACCTTATATCCCACCAACTCTTAAAACCCCTCCACCTTTTCAAGATCCTCCTTCTATTCCAAATCCACCTAGATGAATGGCTGCTAGGTTTGCTCCATTGGCCTTACCTGTTGTATTGCATGACCTTCCTCAAAATTATGCCCAAAAAATTCCCTTCTATGATGGGGATGGAAATTTCATAGCAAGACAACATGTTGATAAATTTGGTGATTTTGTGGACTTGGAGGTGGTTGATGATGATGATGTTAAGACAACATTGTTTGCACAAATCTTGTCAATAGAGGCAAAGAAATGGTTTAGAGATTTACCTGCTAGGTCCATTGCCACATTTGAAGTTTTCCAAACTTCATTCTTAGAAAGATGGGATGATAAGAAAATTCCTTTGCAGATGCTTTCTTAATATAATAATCTTAAGAAATGAGATTTTGAATCTATCCATGAGTTTTCTAGTCAATTCATGAATGTGTATAACTCTATTCCTGCTGATATTAAACCCCTTATAGGCGTTGCAAAACTCCATTATGTTGAAGCCTTTAACAGTGACTTTGCATTATTACTAAGAGAGAGAAAATCGACAAGTCTTCCTGTCATCTTTCAAGATGATTTAGAACTGGAATCTAATATGATGGCAAGTGGAAAAATAAAGTAGAAAGTAGAAACAAACTAAAGGAAAGCTAGAGAAGAAAATGTGCCTTCTGCTTCTGTTGCTACTTCTTCTAATGATGTAAAATTTGAAATGATATTGAAAACAATGGAGAAATTGATGGATAGGATAACTATAGATAATGGACCATTGAACAGAGCACAGAATGAACCTCAAATCAGAAACTCAAACTTCAAAAGGCCCAATCCTCCCCCACCTCCACAAATTAGACAGAGAGATATGAGGAATCCTAGAAATCCAGATGATCAGCAAATACAACCACCTTTTCTTGAAAATTATGTTGCAGATGAAGATGAGGCTGAATCTATTGAGGATTACATTCACCATTTTGGTGACTTAGATTCTGAAATATACCTCACAGAGGAAGAGCATAGTATGTTGGCTCAGGAGGATGACAATAATGATTTTGAGGAAGAGTCATAACAGTACCAAAGAGGGTATTTGCATGCTATAGATGATGTCCAAAGAAAGATAAAATTGAGAAATAGAGATGTTATTGTAAATAAAGGGAGGTTCAATCAAAACCAACCTTCTAGTAGCCAACATAATACAGAAAAGAAGAATTAAAATCACAAATATCCTATTGTATATAAAGAATCTGAAAATAAAATAGAAAAAAACAAAAGAAGTGAAACAACCAGCACAGATGGATGTAGAAAATTTTGTTTCAACTTTCAATTTGCAAACAGATCTCTCAAAAGAGAAAATTGTTGTTCCTTTCAATGAATTGTTGAGAAACAGGGAATACATAGACAAAATAACAGTTATGGTCAGGAGTCAAGGAGAATTTCAACCAAATATCCTAGAGGTGGCAGATGATACTCCTACCATTGTCTTTAGGTCAAAAATTGAAAATGTGGATGATGAATAAGTTCCTCCTTTTTACCTAAGTTTAAATGTACATGATATGATTGTGCACAATGCTATGTTAGATTCTGGTGCATCTCATAATCTGATGCCTAAGGGAGTGGTAGAAAGTTTGGGAATGGAAGTTACTAGACCATATAAATATTTGTATTCTTTTGATTCTTGGAATGTGAAGTGTCTTGGGTTGAATAAGGATATGTTGGTAACTTTGACAGAAATGTCATCTAACACTGTGGTAATGGACGTGGTTGTAGCAAACATTCCTCTTAAATTTGGTATATTGTTGTCAAGGTCTTGGACTTCTAAATTGAAAGGAAGTTTGCAATTGGATATGTATTATGCTACCATTCCTATGGTTGGTGGGAATAAATGTTATACATTGAGAAAACATCACCTTATGTAGTTAGTAGCCAAGAAAAACCAGATAGTCATGCTATCTATGCTATTGATACTGAAGTGGGATCTTCCATTTTCTTTAATGATGATCTTCCCTGTGATCCTGAAATTACTGCACCCATTGAAGTTGAGGAGGAAGATTTTGCAAAGAGACAAGAGGATTTCGAAAAGAAACAGAAAGAAGAGGGTCTCTAGACCATTTATTTTGATGGAACTGTGGCTAAAGTTGGTGCTGGTGCAAGTGTATACATTATTTCTACTTTGAAGGATATGGGAGAAAAGAGGGTACACTTCATGGGAGATTCAGAGCTTGTAATAAACTAGGTGAATGATAGTTATCAGACTGATAGTTATCAGACCAAACATCCCAGAATGAGGGCTTATAGGAATGAGGTATGGGATATGTTTGGTAACTATTTCACAGAGCATAAAATCAGAGTGATTCCCATATATGAAAACAAAGTAGTTGACTCTTTGGTTGTTGCTGCTAGAAAATTTAAAACTCCCACTGCTAGCCAGAGAAAGTATAAAGTTGATATTGTGAACAGACCCTCCATACCAAATAATTCCAAATACTGGCAAGTTTTTGAAGATGATATGCAAATAAAAATATTTTTAGAGCTGTCAGGTGAATTTGTAAATTCTCAAGTAGATAGTGAAAATGAAAATTTTGAAAACTTCCAAGATGTTGGAGAAAGTGAAGAAGAAATTGTCGAAAATAGAAAGTTAAAAAATTCACTAGGGGGAGAAGATATAGTTCAGTTGAAGAGTAATCATATCCCTAGAGGCCTAATTCCCCTAGAGAAACTTTTTGATCAAAATGATGTTTCTAGAGATCCAAAAATGAAACATGTTGATGATGTTGTTGAAGAAAAAAATATAGGAACTGAAGAAAATCCACGAATCATAAAACTGTAGAACAACTTGCCAAGAAGACTATGTCAATTTGATGAAAAGATACACTGATTTGTTTCCCTAGAGTTATGAATACCTTAAAGAGTATGATACTTCTATCATACAACATACAATACCAATAAAATCAGGTGATAAACCTTCTAGACAAAAATTGAGTAGAGTTAATCCAATTTTGTTTCCTGTTATTGAGAAAGAAATTAAAAAATTATTCAATTCCAAGATTATCGTGACTCTGAGGTTTTCCAAATGGGTTGCAAATATGGTGAATGTAGGAAAAAGAATGGGGAAATCAGGGTTTGCATAGATTTCAGAAATATTAACAAAGTCTCTTTGAAGGATAATTACCCTTTGCCGAAAATGGAACATATTTTGCAGAAAGTGGTCGGATCTAAAAGAATTTCAACTATGGATGTTTTCTCAAGATACAATCAGATCAAAGTGTTGCCTAAGGATGAAGAAAAGACTATCTTTACTACACCATGGGGTACATTTATGTATGCCAAAATGCCCTTTGGTTTAATGAATGCAGAGACCACTTTCCAGTGCGCCATGGGCATTGCTTTTGCAGAGGAAAATGATAAAATTGTGGTTGTCTACATGGATGATATCACTGTGTACTCAAGATATGAGCATATTAAGCATCTAGAGAAAAAAAATTCTGAAATGTAAAAATTATGTAATATCATTAAACCCCATAAAATCAAATTTTGCATTGGAGGAAGGAAAATTGCTAGGGCACATTTTTTAAAAGGATGGTATAAAGATTGATTCGGAGAGAATCAATGCAATCCTAAAGGTTGAGGAGCCAAGAAGTAAAAAGGAATTGCAATCATTAATTGGGCAGGTAAATTTTTTTAGAAGGTTTATTCCCAATTTTGCTGAGATATTAATGAATATCACTAATATGTTGGAAAAGGACCATGAGATAAAGTGGACAATAGATGCAAGGAGATCTTTCAGAGATATTAAACATGCTATCACAGAATCCCCAGTTCTAGTAAGTCCATATTTTAGCAAATATTTCCTAATCTTTTCTTATGCTTCTAATCATACTATTGTTGGAGTATTGTTACATAAAAACAATCAGAATGTTGAACAACCTATAGCCTTCTTTAGTAAAGTGTTAAGAGATGGAGAGTTGAAATATGACATTATGGAAAAACAAGCATATGCTCTAGTTAAATCTTTGAAATATTTTAGGGTCTATATTCTTCATTCACATATCATTGCTTATGTTCCTAGTAATGTGGTGAAGAGCATTCTCACACAACCAAATCCAGAAAGAAAAGGAGAAAATGGATTGTTGTGTTACTGGAGTATGACATTGAAATTAATCCCACCAAGCTGATTAAAGGACAAGGACTTGCAAAGATGATGACAAATCAGCTTGATACAGGGGTGCAAGTAATGCCTAATTTCTCTATGTTTCGATGGTATTCTGATATTGTGTGTGTTGCAAAATTTACAGGCTCCTGCAAGGTTAAACAAAATAAGAGCAAGGTCAGTGAAGTTGAAATATGTCAAGTTTTGTATCCTAAATCAATACCTTTATTGGAAATATCTTGGTGGTGTTTTAATAAATTGCCTTTTGGAGAACGAAGATCAGCAAAATATGAAGGAATTTCACAAAGGGGATTGTGCGGGGCATCATTCATGGAAGGTGACAGCTAACAAAATTTTGAGAGTTGGTTTTTATTGGCCCTCATATGTTTACAGAGAGACACTTCATGTCACCAGTGACAGATCTTTGATGGTAAGATCAAATTGGTTCTACTCCCTCTAAATCCATTATTAGTAGAGGCACCTTTTCAACAATGGGGACTAGATTTTATTGGGGAAATAAATCCAGATTATTCAGGGAAGCATAGATCGATCCTAACAACAACAGATTATTTTACGAAGTGGATTGAAGCAATACCTACCAGGAGGGTTACTGATGCAGTGATTATGGGTTTTCTTGAAGAAAATATTTTGGTTAGGTTTGGTTTCCCTAGAAGGATTGTGACAGACAATGTAGCTACTTTTAAATCTAAAAAGATGATAAGCTTTTGTCACAAGTATCATATCAATCTTAATCATTCCATTGCTTACTATCCACAAGGTAATGGGCTGGCAAAATCCTCTAACAAAATTTTGTTGGGGATAATCAAAAAATTGTTGGAAGATAACAAAAAGGCTTGGCACACAAAGCTAAAATATGCATTATGGGATGACAAAATCAGGACAAAAGGGGCAATTGGAATGTCACCATTCCAATTAGTATATGGAGTTGAGGTGGTTTTTCCAGCATCTTTGGTAGAGCTAATCATGAATTTATTGCATGAACAACAGGATGAACCAAATCATATGCAAAGAAGAACAAACCAGATCATAGAATTGAATGAGTTGAGGGAGAAAGCCTATGGTAAAGTGAAAATACATCAAGAAAAGATGAAGACCACTTTTGATAGGAAGGTAAAGGAAGAACAATTCCAGATTGAGGATTTGGTTTTGAAGTGGGATGCTCCTAGGAAAGATAAACATGGGAAGTTTGATCACATGTGGGTAGGTCCTTATATCATTGCAACATACATAGGTGAGAATGAATTAATTCTACAGCATCAAGATGGGTCTCAGTTGAAAGGAGGTCCAATCAATGGAAGGTTTCTCAAACATTACTTTGTCTTGAGAGAGGAGGTAATTTATGTATCATAGTTGTATATATTTCTTTACTTTTCAAATAGTAAAAATGGTGAGCCAAAAGATTTGAAGCCCACATAGAAGGACCTAAGATCTAGAGGGGTAGCCATGTTTTTATTTTTCTTTATTTTTACTTACAGATAATAAAAAAATAAAAAAATAAAATTTGAAGTCTGAAATGTTGGGAACAACCCACTAATTTGGCACCTGGTCTAGGGGGTTCTTTGTTACCTCGCAGGGAGGATAGCATCCCTAGTTGGAGCTAGTTGTTAGCACTATTTTTGGGCTAAGTGTTTAACGAGAAATCAGATCAGTGAAAGAAAGGATAAGGCCTGAAAATTCTCATATCATACGACTTTAAAGGATGTTAATAAGGTTCTACATGGAATGGACGGCCTAGATGCACAGCAAAGAAGATCAAAGGCCATAAATCATTACCTCCAATGAAAAATCGAGAGCGGAAGAGCGGAAAAGAAAAAACTGAGTGGTGAAAAATGGTAAAACCTAACTTTCACCTTCCGCAGTCCGAGATCCAACGGCTTAGAGCACTTCCGCCAAAGATCAACGGATCATAAAAGAACAAAAGGACGGAAATCGAAAAGAGGAAATACCAAAATATTTTATAGTGAAAAGTTGAAGTCTCGCTTTCCACGATCCGCAAAATCGACAGTCAGGGATAACTTCTGCACAAATCGATAGTCCAGAAAAAAGGTAGAAGCAGAAAGGTGGAATCGGAGAAGGCAGAATTGTAGTTGTGAAAGTTTCAAAATCTGCCTTTCTCTTTTCTCTAAAGGCAGAAGTGGAAAAGGACAGAAAGTTGGTCATGAATGGGTGAAAGTCTGCTTTCCATGATCCGCAAGATCGACGGTCTGAAAGGTTCCTGCAGACAACCAACGACCAGGAAGAGAGAGGAAAGGCGAAAAGCAAAAACATAATAAATTTGGTCGTGAAAACTAGAGATCCTGCTTTCCGCTTTCCAACAGCTCGAATCTTGATCTCAGATCAATGGCTGGGAAATTTTCCACCTAAGATCGATGGTGCGAAAAGGAGCAACATGTGCACGAGGTAAGAAGGATTCTCGATATGCAAAACTCGGTATACCCCACAGTTTTCAACGGCCCAGATCACCCTTGATCTCAGATCAATGGTAGAGGTGAATTTCATTAATCTAACATGCTCATGGAAATTAAATTTTAAAATTCATGGAATTTCTTAAAGGTCGACAAGTTTTGACGGAGGAGATCTAATCAGGGATGGATCAACAAAGGAGGTTGATTTCGCTAATTCAACATGCAAGGACAAACAAACTTTTGAAATCGATGAAATTGGATATAAGGTGTAGGTTTCGACAACCAGGATCAACGCTCAATCCAGATCTACGGTGGGTGTGCTTTTCGCAGCCAAAACATGCACACTTTTGAATGGAAGATATCGTGGCATAGTTTGATCTATGGCTCGAATTGATTTTGCAATGGCAACAAGCAAGGAGTTTATCAAGTTGTTGGATTGTGAAATTAGTTAGAGGCTGCATCATTGGACAAGTAAGATGTCTCATAGATCAAGATATATGGCTGAGGTTTATTTCACAGGCCGAAGAAGCAAGGAAGATTGAAGTTGTTGCATGGACATTACAGAGGTTCGAACTATCATTTTTAGCAAGCGAGCTTGAGTCCCTGCTGTCAAAATTCCCAAATTGATCCATGATGCAGTTTCTAGCATGCTTTCCCGATTTGTTTTTTGTCCTCATGGTGAATCTGCCAGATAAGCATTTGTTAGGATTTTGATTCCCATGCTATAACTAATTTTGGCTCTGTTTCGACGTTGGTCTCAAGAACCTATGTGTTGTAATATCAAAGATCACATAGGGTTATCAATAATACACATTAAAATCATACAAATACAACAGAGACAAGAGACAAGAACATAGGTAGAATAACATATTATATTATAGTGAAAGGGTCCATACAATACAGAGAACTGAACCAAGTTCTTATCTAGCTCAACAGCCTAATATATATGACTGACAAAACAGTTACAAATAACTACCTGTCGGTTTGGTTAACCGACACGACCCTATGTGGCCGACCTAATCTCTAATTAGTCGGTTGATCGACTTAGTCGACTAATCGTTCTAGTCGGATTACTGACTAGCTCCTCCAACATCTTCCCCGTGAACAAAATTGTTCTTCGTCCCAAAGAACAAGGAGGTACAAAAAATGCATTACATGTATTTAAGTAGTTATTGCTATGTTTCGACCTTATCTCTAATTAGTTAGCTAATCGACTTAGTCGGCTGATCGTTCTAGTCAACTTACCAACCAGCTCCTCCAACACTATGATACTATAAATATACCCTCAATAGAGGAAGACAGGGTTGGAACCCGTGAGATTTTGTGTTATGCATTTTGAGATCTATCGTTAATAAAATTGTAGATCCGAATGCTGGCATGTTGCTGCAAAGATTCTTATGTATTTTGTAGTTACAGTCTATTACTTCCTTTCCCATGTGCATGTCTTTCATGTTAAACTTGCCATTATGTGTTCTCCATATCTAAAATGAGTCTGTAATAGTTCAGAATTCATATTGTTATGCTATGGCTATTGTTTTAGGTATTCACCTATCTTTCTTACCAAAGTTGATGCAGAATTTATCTCTTGATGCTCTGTATTGATGGATTGTTCTCGTTTCTTCTTTATCACCAGACAAACTATTTTTATACTGTAACCAAGTGCTACCTTGCCTTTGTATAATTTCACCTACAAATTGTTCTATGATTAATGAATATTTGTGACTCCATATCCCAATGTAAGCTTGCCTCGTTTCAACCACAAACATAATCTGAATTTTATTTTAGTTTTATATCTGGCCCTGTAAAAAATCAGTGAGAGATCCCTCTCTATGAAGGAGGAAGCCAGCTTCCTTTCTTAAAGTGGTTCTGTTGTTGCCTTGGGATTTACCTTCTGCAGCCTGGGTACAATTATGAGTGTTAACACAAGGTTGATTTTTCATAAGTATTATTTATAGAGGAGGATTCACAAGAGGTGGAGAAAGCTGAGGGGAAGGACACCCTTCAGGAAATCTAAAAGAATTTAAAAACCTATCAAAGACAAGAGGCTTAGGAATAGAGAGTTGTGGGTTCTTATTTTTGTCAAAGTCTCTTAAATCTCTATATTTTACCTCCCATTGCTTTGGGTAACTAATGTCAGTCCAGTCAAATGTGATAGGAGTGGAATTTTTAGACTTATTTGTTTCCACCATGATTAGCAAGCATTAACTTTCATGGACTTTGGTGGTAAGAGGGGGAAGGGAATCATTTCCAAAGCAGATGATGAGCAAAGATTTGAGCTGAATTATTTTGGAGCGAGTATCCATTTTAAATCCCAAGGGACGAATATAGGCTTTTAGTAAGTCGCAGATGTAGGGGTCATCCAGGCTAATAGAATACTTAGGGAAGATAGTACCAAAAAATGGGTCATTATGTAGGGGGCCTTCAAAACCTCTTATTAATGTATCATAAAATTCTAAATGACGGGTATCCAAAACACAACATAAAGAAAAAACATTCATATACGGCTGCACTAAGGAGCCGAGGCCTAATTTGACAGCACCTAGATGTGCATATATATAACCTTTTGATTTTTCCCAGTCGATTTGTTCTTTGTCAATTAAGTTAATGTGAATGGGATCTTCTTGGTCAGTGAATTTTATGTCTAAGGAACTGATTTTAATCTGTGTGTTGGATTTATACTGCCACCATTTCATTTTATAAACCTTAGAGGGTAATATTTCAAGCAGTTTCAGTTAGGGGAAAGTATGGTATCATCGATGGTTATGATAGATGATGAAGCTTCAGAAGTCCAAAAGCATGATCGCCTTTCTGCCAGAGAAACAATAGTTTGATATGTAGATTGACAATCCAGGGATGTAAGCCCTACATAGTCCATTGAAGGATCCATGGAACACTTACCAGAGTCATGCAACAACAGAATAGTTTTTGGCTTTAGGATATCCTATAGGTCTACTGAGAGACAACACTAGTGGACTTACAGCGCCTAAATCCAACGGCTATAGCCACAAAAACTCCGAAACAGACTCGAATACCACAATTATTCCACTTGCAGAAATAAATGAACTCTTGTTCCCAAATCACAAATACACAGAGAAATTTCCAAAATATAAGACTGAAATTTGATTAATGTATATTCAACAATAATACATCATTTATATAGTTTACACTAAAAAAATGTTCTCCGTGCATGAAATTATATTACATACCTTAGGATCTATGTGCGATAGGTGTTTGACAAATTGTTCAATACCTTGAAAATGGCCAATAACAAAATAGCAAAGAGAATATTTGTATGTGAGCCTTCACATAAGGGTTTCTATACCCTATCAATCAGAGGTGCATCATGAATAACATCAAATTTGCATCCATTGAAGCAAAGGTGCCATCGATCAATCTATTTATCCCATTATTCTCAATCATATTAGTGCCATTTTCTTCCTTAGGATTAATTGCACCTCCAACAACTTGTTCACCAATATTTCTACTATAATTTAATTTTGGTATATTCTTAGGCAATTCAAGCATAGGACACTATCTTTGTAATTACAAAAAATATAATATTTTTAGTATATAACTCCAATATTATTGTGATAGAATGTTTTATGAAAATAATAAGAATAAATAATGAATAACTTACAAACGAGAGATATTCATTTCCCCCTTCAAAGTGCCGGCCAAATCCCAACTATATTTTTTTAGTTGATTCCCTTATAATTTTTCTCCATTGCAATAACATTTATTGTCACAATATTCCTCTTTTAGCTAGGCAATGGTCCTCAAAGTTTCCTCTTTTGATGATATTGTTAACTATTACATCAAAATACATTGAAACAATATTAGTACAATACTCAAAGAATTCAAAATTTGTTTACAAATTATTTATCAGGAAAGAATTATGATAATGTAGAGAATCCAAAATTTGTAGAAAAAAATGGATGTTGAAAGTAGATAGAAATAATTGTAGTTGTCGAAATTATGAAAAAATTTGGACGTTGAAAGTATCACACAATTTCCGCCCTATATATTGGAGTATAAACATATTTTACAATGATTTTGGAATTCTAGTATCCATTTAACAAAGTCAATTTTGTTGACTATTTCAACAACTTACTAAAGTTCTATTCTTTGCCACATGTAATCGTCGTTGTGATTGGAATTTTGACAACCAAGCATCAAAATTTTGACAAGATGAACTATCATTCAAATACTAATTTATTTAATGGGGAATGAAAAAAAATACTATTCTTTCAGTATTTTAACCAAATTTACGTCACAAAACATTCTTTTTTTTAGACAAAAATGGTTATATTTATAGGTGGTTTAACCACAAAAACAGAGCCAAATTTAACATAGGTTCCCTTATGGTAGTGGCAATTTAGAGTTCAGAAGTGCAAGTCTTTTTAGAGTTCGGACAGAGCCATTCCAATACTGCTTAGGAAGTGCTATTCATATACAACAAACAGAGAAACTACTAGCTAAACGCAGAGACCACATCCAGACATTGGAATTCTAAACGATCGAAATTCATTTGGATTTCTCGCCATAGCGAGAAGAAGAACCTGAGAAGTTCCTCGCTTCCAGCTTTGCCACTTTCAACTCCAGTTTCTTGAACTTAATCTCCAATTCATCCAGCATCCCTATCAAATCATTCTTTATGCGCAACATCGAACGATCAAATTATTTCCTCAGATGTACCATGTCCCTGCCGACGACCACCCTCAGAATCGAGCTTGGCAAGAAACCTATTAATCCTTCTGGTCTTCTTCTTAATCTCCTTAATATCCGTCTCGATGAACTGAGCAGGCGGGGAGGAACCAATGGATTCAAAGGATGTCGAGGATTCTTCCATGTTTCAAGTGACAATATGAACACTCAAGACTCCCGCAAGTTCCTCACTAATGCAGACGAACCAGAGCACAATTTCATCGCTGGTGCATTTGAACCAAAGCATAAAACGAAGATCCTTCCCCTTGTCCTGCAAAATAAACTTGCCATCATAGACGCTCCACTTATCCATAATTGCATGTGAGTTCTCACTTGGATTCGCATTAGATGGACGGGACATAATTCCTTCAGCTCACTGGATACATCTGCTTGGACGTATAGGAATTAAAACCCAGACATAACATCCTTGTCCTTGCACACGCGCCACAACTAATGTTGTAAACTTGCCACGTGATGTAGCATGCGTCACATAAACCTGTGTTGACATTTTCCACGGGGATGAGTGTTAGCGCCTTAAGTCCCTTGGACAAGGCCAAGGTCCTATGGGGGTTGCTAGAAAGAGCTGAACCCATTCCACATTAAAATTATGTAACCAAGAGTAGAGCCAATGTTTGTAGCTAGGTCTGCTTTCATGTTTAGCTTCCTTAGAATGTGGAAAAACTCTATTTTACGAAAAAGAAGCGACCAAAGCTTGAATTTTCCTAATCAACTGGTGGAGTTGCGTCTGGGATGGGAGAGTGTTTTCAGCAAGGGCTTGAATTATTACTCACGATTCTCCCAACACGATAATTTCATTGAATCCCAGGCTTCTGGCTAGTTGAATTCCCTGCCATAGGGACAGTGCTTCTATTCTATTATTGGTTTCCCTTCCAAGCCCCCAAGAAAAATTGAATTTTGTCTTTCCATCTAGTGTGATGAATGCCCCGCCCCCCTCTGCCGCCCCAAGATTTCCTTAAGAGGCTTCATCAGTGGAAAGTACCTCCTTATGAAGCTGGATCAACCATCTTTCGAACTCCGATGCTTCTATCCTTATTTCCCATGAGCGCATTTCCCTCTTGACCTTTGCATTTTCCCTAGCTAAATCAGGAGATAGACTATGCAACCATGCTTCTTCCGAGGGGGAGAGAGGGTACCCATGCGAATCGCACTAGAGGTGAGACAAATAATTTCCCAATGGTCCTTCGACTTTTTCAACAACCTGACTGGCCAATGCAGTTTTCCCTCTGAAGATACGAGAATTCATTTCAAGCCATAGCTTCCACAGAATAAACCTTAGGAGAGTCATCCAGCCGGATTTGGTTACCGGGTTTTTAAGATTGGAGAAAGGGGAGTGGGAAGCCCAGTTGATAAACAGGGAATGAATGTTGTCCAGTGGCAGGTTAGAATTACCTGGAATATCTTCTTTCTAGACCTCATTAGAAAATGAGCACGAGATCAATAAGTGCTCGGTCGTTTCTTCATTGTTCAGACAAAGTGGGCATCACGTAGGGCCTTCCCACCCCTTTTTTTCATATTGTCTCCAGTCAAAATTTTTCCATGGGCCAAAGTCCAGATAAAGAAGTCAACTTTGGGAAGAATTTTAACCACCCAAACACTTTTCCATATATCTGCATTTTCGGTAGGACGAGGATTTGATATGAAATTATAGCCCGCTAACGTGGTGTAGATCCTTGTTTTCTTCCCCCACACTCTAGCATCCTTTGCAGTCGTGGTAACCGGAGAATTTCCATGGATATTAGCCATCAACATATTCTTTTCATTATCTAGGTGGGCTAGGCATTGGATACTCCATCCCTTCCAAGAATTGGAGCAATTTGAGTTCCATTCAGAAATATCCCAGAGCAAGAGCAGGTTATGGCTACGCATATACTCTAAAATTTGTTCAATTCCTAGCAACTATTCAAGAGGAGGGTTTCCCATTATCGAGTTTTCTCAAATATTAATGTGTTTCCCATTCCCAAGTATCCAGGTAATATTAGGAGAGAAGAAGTTGAGTGCTTTCAACAAAATAGAGAAGATAGTTGAACCTTTTCTTACCCGAGAGGGACAGTCAAGACATCTCAAACAATTCCCTGAGAAATATTTTTTCGAAAGGGAAGCCTTACACCAGGTCACCTTTCCTAAGATGATATTCCATAGAATTTTGGCTCCCAGAGCCAAGTTCTAAAAAACCAAATTCCTGATTTGAAGGCCTCCTTGCATCAAACGTTTTGACACCTTTTCCCAACTTACCGGCGGGAGCTTCTTCTCATTCTGCTTCCCTCCTTTCCAGAGGAACTTTCCAAGCAAAGCTTCAATGAGGGTGATAATCCCCTTCGGGGCCAGGAGAATGGAGCACTGATAGATATGTATACTTGAGAGAACAACTTTTATTAAGACCACTTTTCCAGCATGATTTAACCAAGTCGAGCCCCAAGTGTTAGTCCTACTTTTTATTTTGTCCACAATTGGCAGCCAGTTGGATGACTTCAGGGTGGTCTTGAAGATGGGCACTCCAAGATATTTGAATGCATCCCATTGGGTCTTCCCTTCGAAACCCAAGATTCTACTAATGTCCTCCATCTCTCTGGGATTGCAGTTCCACCCTAAAATTTGACTTCTCCTGTGGTTGATTTGACTCCCCGAAGCATCTTGATAGAGCTCCAATTTTGATTTGAAAAGTATTGTTGACTGAACACTAGAACCTCCCAAAAGAATGGTGTCATCAGCAAATTAGGCATGGTTGATATCCTTGACCCCCCTAGCAATGCAGAGACCAATGAGGTTATTGTGAAGTTGGCTTTGGTATAGCTAAAAACTGAGCACAGAAGCTTGAATGGCATAGGGAAGAGGAGAGAGAGGGAAACCCTGACGAAGCCCACGAGAGGCTTGGAAAAAAAAAGCCGCACATCCATTGACTAGGGGGGCGATCCATGGACCGTTAATACAGGATTGGATCCATCTGATGAATCCCAGGCCAAAACCAAACCTGTGCATAACTTGAAATAGAAACTCATATCTAACTCTGTCAAATGCATTAGCTAAATCCAGTTTAATAATCATACCTTTTTCCCAACGATGAAGACTAGAGTGAATTGCTTCTTGGACCAGAATGATGTTGTCAATGATATGCCTTCCCTTAATAAATCCTCCTTAGTTCTCAGGGATTATAGAAGGGTGAACCTCTTTGATCCTATTGGAAATTACTTTGGTAATGATTTTATACCCAATGTTGCAAAGCGAAAAAGGTCTGAATCTATCAAAGGAAGTTGCCCCTTTTTCTTTGGGAATCAACACAAGGAAGGCTGAATTGGTACTCCCACCAATATTTTTACAAACTTGGGATTTTATAACCATTTTGTGAAGGTCATGCTTGATGGTTTTCCATCATGTCTTTAGGAATCCGGTAATGAAGCCATCAGGGCCTGGGGCTTTATCGAACTCCATAACTACAAGGGACCGTTTGACTTCCTTTTTTGAGATAGGGGCCATGAGGCTTATGTTTATAGAGTGGTTGATCATATTTGGGACCGAGTTGAGGATAGGAGAATTGGGGAGAGTTCCAGGAGGGGTATCCTCAGTGTAGATGTTTTGAAAATGGCTATGCGCCACCTTCTTGATTTCCTCAAAGTCCTGAATCATTTTCCCTTGACTTTGAATCTCCTTTACTGCTTTATATTTATTACGTCCTTCCGATTTTTTATGGAAGAATTTTGTGTTTTTATCCCTAGCATTTAACCATAAGCATCTCTCCTTCTGCCTCCAGTGATCCTCCTGCCATCTATGATGAATTTCCATATTTTTTTGGGCTTCAATCCTCTATGCACCAGGGGATTTCATCGTTTTATCCCGGGCTTTGAGAGCTCTCTTGAGCCTCTTGATTTTTTCTTCCCAGACATAAAACGAGGAGCCTGAAACCAGAGACTCCCAGACCTCTTGAACGAGCTCCTGAAAACCATCCTGATTAATCCAATTTAGGCTAAATCAGAAAGGGATGGGGCCAAGGTTTTTCTCCTCAGAAAAGTCTATTAGAATCAGCTTGTGATCTGACATGCTGAAGGGAAGGATGGAGGAATCTGCACTGAACCCAAGAATAAGGAGGTATTGATGAACCAAAAACCTATCCAATCTAGTCGCAATATGCCCTGGGCTGATTCTTTTGTTGGTCTAGGTAAATAGACCGTGTGTTGGATTCATATCTTCGAGGTCCTAGTCCCTCATAATGTCTTCCAATGTTTCTCGCAGGGGATCCGTGACAATAGAGCCTAATTTTTTTTCCTTTGCGCTAAGAGTGATATTCATATCCTCAGCAAGGATTAGATTCTCGACATGGTGAAAATATAGAACATCTTGAATACTTTGCCAACAATCTTTCTTCTCTGAAAGAAAGACAGTGATATAAATATTAAAAATGCTTACCTAAATTCCAGGTTCCTTATGTCGTAACTTGGTGAAGATCCAATGAATGTGAGTGAGATATTGCACCAGCTCGAAAGAATATCTCCTCCAGAGTGAACCAAGTCCTCCAGAAGCTCTTCTTGCACTCCTGGATATTCTTTCTCCATTTTTCCAAAAGAACCAACTAGTCTGGAGGAAGTCATCTTCCTCCATTTTTCATTTCCTGGATCAATAGAATGTCGGGATTGGAAATGTGGATTAAGTCTCTCATTGCTTCGGATTTTTTCTTTCTCCCTAGACCTCTGTAGTTCTAGGAGACAATTTTCATTACTTACCTTTGGGGGGATTGGCGGCCCCCTTAAAGGCATGGCCTTTCTGTCTGGTGAATGGTGAACCTAGGATTCATCATTGCTTCAATCATGGCTTGTTCTTCGAGAAGATTGTCTCTGTAGGTAGCTTCCTCTCTATGTTCCTTATCATATTTCCTCCCTCGTTAAGTTTTTTCTGTGAGAATTGAGATTGTCCAATTTCCCCTTCCTCTTCCTTCAAGGCTTCCTCTTCAAATGAGTGATTTGATGGTTCAGGGTGATCTATTGTTTCATTATGAATACCCTGGTCTGGTGAGCCTTTCCCTTTTGATCCAGGATTCGATGGGGAATCCCCAGCCTCTGGTTCCCTCTCCTCTTCTGGCCTTTTTCCCCCTCCTCCATTCTCTAGTTCTACAAATTTATTCCTTTCTCCGAGTTGAGGGATCTGGGTCACTTCTTCCTTTCTATTATTCTAAGATCTCATATCTCTCCCATCTTTTTTCTGTGTTTGTTTAGTGCTAGTCTTGGCTCGTCTCGCTTGAGTCCAACCTTCTTCTGCTTCTTTATCTGAGTATTCTATTGGCAACTTTGGGAAATTATTTTGGAAGTGCCCATAATCATGACAATGTCGACATTTGAAAGGAAACTGCTTGTAGTCCAACTTCTGATAGTATTTCCATTCTCCCACCATTAACTTGATTGCCTCTAGTAGGCCATCTTCTAGATCGAATTCTACGCAAATTCTGGAACACGAGTAGCTCTCTTTGGGGTTTGCTCTGTCGATATATTTTCCCAGCTTGTCCCCAATAGTTTGCAGGGACGAAGGAGTCCAACAATGGATCGGAAGATTGGGGAGGCGAACCCATACCGGCACATCCTTGGGGATATCCATTGTTGGGTCAAAATCCGACGTCCAACGATTCAAGTAGAGGCCTTGGGGTCCCATGAAGTAGGGACCACTACGAAAAATTAGATCCCGATCTTCTTTGGAGATAAATTCAAAAAGAAAGAACCCTCTTCCAACTGTGTAACAGGTGACGCTATTGGAGATCAGAGGTCTCCAATTTTTTTGGATCTAGGTTTCAGTAGTCTTAGGCGAAGGTCAAAGACCTATGAACTGACCGACTAGGGCCCGATCTGCTAAGGAGACTGCAATATGCATGGGGTGTTGCGGTGGGAGTTCAATGATTGGAACCTCATCAAGTTTCTTCACAAACTTTGGGACAGAAGAAGATCCGGGCTTCATGGATTTCCCGGTGATTAGATTGTTGAAGGCGACAGAGTCTTCAAGGTAGTTCAGGGGAGGATCCCCACCTACAACCTCGAGCATGATGCCGATTTGGGCCCCAGCCTAGATATAAACGATTCGGCCTGACCCAGAGATGCACAGAGGCAAAGGCCTAACAACCAAAGCCACGGGATGGCCCAAGACTTAGATCCGGGCCACGGCCCAGATCCGGATGCGCGACATTAGAGCAGAGAGACACAGCCAAAAACCATAGCGCTCACACCAGCCGAGAGCATTCATACGTCACAAACCATTCTTTCTATCAATGTTGGAAAGTAATGTAGTATATCACAAAACCCATGTAATCCAATTTCTCCTACATAAACAAATATTTGTAGAGATGAATCAAAATTTATCATTTTGTTACCATTGCAATAAGTCTTGCCTCAAATGACCAATGTGATCTCCTCTAGTCCTATTGAAAATCAAGATGTCATCAAAGTAAACAACAAATATTCCCAAATCGAGATTCAATGTTTAATTAATCAATATCATGAATGTGTTAGTCACATTATGAGTTTAAATTGCATGACAAACCATTCATAGAATCCCACCTTGGTCTTCAAGGAGACTTTCCATTCATGCCTTTCTCTAATCTTGATTGGATGATAACCACTATTGACGTATATCTTGGAAAAATCATCTAGCACCACTCAAAAAATCATCTAGCACCACTCAAAATACCATCCCTTTCTAGATAAAGGAAACCTATATCTTATTTAATATTGTTTATATCTTATTTAATATTGTTTACATCTCTAGAATTTTTGCACATTCTCCACTCACCTCCTTTATTGAGTGAAAATATAGAGGGTATTACATGTGGCATTAAGGTTTCTCTTATTAAACCTCTACCCAACAATTCTTGAATTTGGAACACTCACTTTTTGCACAACTTATTCCATGGGGTGCCTTTTTATGTAGATTTGATTATAAATCAATTTACTGAGAAAAACTTATCGCTAGCAGAAAAACAAGTGGCATATCCCCTAAAATTATATGCTTAAACTTCTCCAATACTTCACTAACCTCTACTAGAATATAATTTTTTACTACTGAACTATCTTTCGAAAATATAGAAAAATAAAACCTAATCAACTTGACTTCTTTAAGGAACGATTTCAATGAAGATAACATTCCCTTGTGTATGTTAACTCAAGTCATCAGTTCCTCCCTTCCTTTACTATGGCCAAAAATCTTTTTTCCTCCCTTCTCAATTTGGAAAGTGTTTGTCTTTCCATTGTGAGTGGCATTCTTATCAAATTTCCAAGGTCTTGTTGATGAAATATTGTAAGCTTCCATGGGCAACTATAATATCCCAAATACTGATATTCTCTAATGTTCTATGATAGTGTTGACTCGCACACTCAATCTCATACAAATTTGCAAAATAACTGTGCATGCAAACTCGACATGCAAAAATGCCCTAAAATATAGTTGAATTCATTAGAGGAAATTTCAACTCAAAATGGGCCTCCTAAAATGAACTAATAAAATAATAGTTAAAATAATAAAATAATATTTATTAATTTTGGAGGAAGAAAAGAAAAAAACTACTTTTTTGTTTGTATTTTTGACATATCTCTCCGTGTTTTTACTCAAATTTCGATCGGGAGAGCTCGTTGGATGGTCATCATTCCGTTTTTTCCAGGTATTTCTTGTTTTTGGGGTAGCGGGGTCCGTCAAAAGTATGCCGAGTGGGTACTCGTTCGATGCATAATTTAATTCCGCATCCAACGAGATCATCATTCCATTTTTTTCAGGTATTTCTTGTTTTTGGGGTAGCGGGGTCCGTCAAAAGTATGCCGAGTGGGTACTCATTGGATGCGTAATTTAATTCCGCATCCAATGAGCTCTCCCGAACGAAATTTGAGTAAAAACACGGGGAGATATGTCAAAAATACAAACAAAAAAAGTAGTTTTTTTTATGATACCTATCCCCAAATTTATATTAAAAAAGTGTTTAAGACCTATACAGTATTTCAAATTTAAAGCAATTTCATTGGCTAACACATGATGACATGGAATTTGAATAAAAGTTAAAAGGCCCATTTTGAGTTGAAATTTCCTCTAATGAGGGTTAGGGTTTTGCAGAGAGAAATTAACACTTACCACTGATATTCTGGCTAATAATGACTCTAGAGATAGCTACATGCATAAGGATCTAGACGGGTGGTCTAATAATGCTCTTTTCCTCCGATGTTACCGCCCTGCAATACCGTAAAAACCCTCCAGACTAAAGGTGACGGTTTTGTAGGAGGAGAGGTCTGTTAGGGATGAAACTTTGTGATATTGTCCGCCTGAGGATGCCAGAGAGATAGACTGACACATGCAGAGATTTTCCAACCTCTAAGTTCCCTAGCGAATTGATCTGTGGTTTTTTTTCTCATGACCCCCAAGCTCTCTGTTTGTTGATAGCTGCTCCAGATGAGAAAACCAATGGCTGATAATCATTGTATGCGGAAGGATAGGCCTGATGAGAAAGAGGAAGTTGACATGCAGAGGAAAGACTGGGTTTTGTGGTCCCAACGAATCCTTCTATGATTTCCCTGCTACTTCCGGCTGCAAATGTGAATCTGCCAACAAACCTTTGAAATGTGTTGGATCTTTGAATACTGAAATATATGATGAATGCTATGGATAACCATGGATGATCTATCCCAATAGGAGACTAGGGAATATATCTCACTACCGAACCCTCGTTAGCTGAAGACACCATCTTCAACCCCAACTATCGTGGTTGCATGTTGTGCTGCTGCTCGAAACTCTAAAATCAGTCAAGAATAACAATAGATATCTCCTTTAGTCCCATAACCCTTCTTAAATAGATCTTCATATGCTTTTAGGGTTTGCATGTCACTCTTAGGGTTTATGCTTCACTTTTTCATGCATGCAATTCTAATTTGATGTTGACTTTAATTCTAACTAAGCAAGGCCTGCATGCTCCGCATGCTTTAGAATATGAACTATGATGGCCTTCTTTCTACACGGATGACTTAATAATACTGAATTGATGTACCTTTCTGCTCATAGTGCTATTAGTCCTCAATAATTCCCTTTTATCAAAAATGAAACATTACAGTCCTCCCTCGCCAAATATTTCTTGTCCTTAAGCAATGCCAACGCAACTCCACAATCAATCAAACTGAACCAACTGGATCCGGGGATGATCCCAGGGTCCCAAGTTATACTAGGAGATCTGTAGCACCCTCTGCTCAAAGCACTGCACTACACGGTACCATCACAAAATGTCCCATGCAATCCTCCTATAAGTAGAGTGACTAACCACGGTGTAAACAAGGAACCATCAAAAGAGACCTCCTGAAAGCATCCTCTAGAAATCACTAAACCGTTAATCACTGTCATTCTGGGGTCCCAAATCAATATGAGAATTGCAGAGGTCAAAATGCATCCATTGCTACCCTGTGTAGTATCGACACAAGGAGCATCCTGTAGACTCCCAAGTAGCGCCTCCAATAAACACTGTATCCACCCCTCATAAGGTCTCCCACCTGGATCCCAATGCAAACTTGTGCATCTTTCATCCCAAATATCCGAAGGCTCTTGTGGGACTATATCCTTGGCTAGGAATGTCTTTTCAAGAAGCCCACTCAATAGGACACCAACTCTTAATCTCTCTCAAATCCAACCCCCGAAAAGGACCTTGTCCATAAGCACCATCACAAGGAATAATCCTACTAAGATGACATTTTGGCCTTTTGATTTCAACTGGAATGCTCATATACTGTTACCCAATTTCTTGATCCTGGCCAACCTGTAAAAACCATCCTCCTTTATGCAAATGTGGACTCAAACTACTGCAATCCTTATCTATGTACTCCTGAAGAGGACTGCTTTAAAATGCAATAGTATGTTTCTTTTGCTGCCCCATCAAGGAATCTAATTGCTCTTCAATACTAAAAAGCCTAACCGCTGACTTGGTACATACAACTCGAAGAGCTGTAAGCTCAATGTCTCGCTGTAATATGGTGTCCTGAAGTATCTTGGTCCTCTCTTTCATTGCTAGAATGTTTTCTTTAACACGTTCAATATTCTGTCGATGTCTATCATCTAGAAGCTCTATCTCATGCCTATATAAACTCTCCCTAACCTCCATGTGCAACTGCCCATTGTCTCAACTGTTGTGCCCATTGCCTTGCACCTCATGTATGTTGCATGTCATAACTATCTGGACTCCTGCTGTAGGTGATGAAGAGTGTACCAACTCCAACCCATCACACGGCTTGTCCATAATCTGACTATCAGATGTGCTGGTGTCGCTAGACTCGCAGGATGGCTCTAATGCTATCGCCTCATGCACATCCTCATCATGTACTGTTATCCTCTAAAACTCTAAAATAAATGCATCTGCACTGCCTGTCTGCTTGATTTGTGCCAGCTCTCTAAAGTGTACCTCAGGGTCCTTCCGATCAAATCGCTCGATGAGCGTCTGTGTAAAATATGGGTACGATGTGATGGTATTGTGATCCAATGTCACTAACCCGTGGTACCACCACTCATGGGCTTCTCCATCCAAATGCAAAGTAGCCAACTTAATGGCATCTGTCTCAATCATGGGGTTGAGCTGGAAGTATGTATCCAACTTCTACACCCAATTCCGGGCTAGGCCACCCCGGGTACCCTCAAAGGTAGGGATAGTTAGTTTCCCTATGGTACGTTGTAACTCATACTTCTGGGTGAATGGACTATTGTAAGCTCTGGGTTTGTTCTTACTTTTAAAGTGGCAGAAGTTAGTGAAGGTCATGGCTGAATGGAAGTCATCTCCTAAAGCTCTATACTCTCTCAGATAGGCACTCATGGATTCTTCTGGTTCTACTTGTGCTAGAGGCACTGTAGCTGGACTATCTAAGAATTGAGGCATGGTAGGTCAGGAAGGCTTGGTGTACATATGGGGATGGCTCTGCATGTTGGTATGTAAGTTCTCCCCACTACTACTGATGGATACCCTATCACTATTGGGAAACAAGAGACTGTGTGGGGTGGGCCCATTTTTCTCTATCATTTTCCTGAAGGTACTCATCATTTCTTTTTGCCCAGTAGTGAGTTCTTTTATGGCTAACATGAGACTATTGAAATTTGTTTTATCATCATCATCCATTGTTTCTTTTCCCTTTCCAAACTGATATTGTTTGTCCCCCAACTCTCTGTCCTCTAATTCCTCTTCTCCTCTATCCCTGATTCTAAACCTCTGTCTTCGGTAAATAATGTTGTATGGATCTTCTGAATTCATTTACAATTTTGCATGCCCACAGCTGGAAAGGAACATGCTCTGATACCATTGTAATATCCCAAATACTAATATTCTCTAATGTTTTATGATAGTGCTAACTCGCACACTCAATCTCATACAAATTTGCAAAATAACTGTGCATGCAAACTCGCCATGCAAAAATTCCCTAAAATATAGCTGAATTAGGGTTCGGGTTTTGCAGAGAGAAATTAACAATTAACACTGATATTTTAGATAATAATGACTCCAGAGATAGATTCATGCATAAGGATCTAGATGGGTGGTCTAATAATGTTCTTTTCCTCCGGTATTACTGCCCCGCAGTATCGTACAAACCCTCCAGACTGAAGGTGACGTTTTTGTAGGAGAAGAGGTCCGTTCGAGCTGAAACTTTGTGATCCTATCCACTTGATGATGCCGGAGAGATAGACGGACACATGCTAAGATTTGGAAGGCTCTAAGTGCCCTAGCAAATTGATCTGTGGTTCTGCTCCTCGCAACCCCCAAGCTCTCTGTTTGCTGATAGCTGCTCCAGATGAGCAAACTGATGGTGGATTATCATTGTATGTCGTAGGATAGGCCTGGTGATAAAGAGGAAGCTGACATGCGGAGGAAAGAATAGGTTTTGTGTTCCCAGCGAATCCTTCTGTGATTTCCCTGCTACTTCCGGCTGCAAACGTGGATCTTCCAATCAACCTTCGAAATGAGTTGGATCTCTGAATATGGTGAATGCTATGGATAAACCTGGATGATCTATCCCAATAGGAGACTAGGGAAGATATCTCACTGTCGAACCATCATTAGTTGAAGACACCGTCTTCAACCCCAACTGTCGCGGCTGCACACTGTACTGCTGCTCGAAGCTCCAAAATCAATCAAGAATAACAATAGATATCTCCTTTAGTCCCATAACACTTCTTAAATAGATCTTCATATGCTTTTAGGGTTTGAATGTCACTCTTAGGGTTTATGCTTCACTTTTGCATGCATGCAATTCTAATTTGATGTTGACTTTAATACTAACTAAGCAAGGCCTGCATGCTCTGCATACTTTAGAATATGAACTCTAATGGCCTTCTTTCTACACAGATGACTTAATAATACCGAATTGATGTACCTTTCTGCTCTTAGTGCTATTAGTCCTCAATTATTTCCTTTTATCAAAAATGGAACATTACAGCAACACGTTTCTTTAAAAATTCCCAGTATGAAAAATAATTAGAAATTTCTTTAAAAATGTTAGTTGATATCATTTTTGTAACCATGAAACTTTACAAGCACTAGAATGCCATGTACATTTCAAAAGTATATTCTTACTTACTTTGATAGAAACCAAGTTGTATGTAGCACCATTATAAATAATCGAAGAACGCATTTTACCTCCCTCCTTATACATGATTTTGAAGATATTATTTAGTTGTCCATGCTCCCAATCTTCATGTGAATTCTCTAGTTTCAACATAACTCTTTGAAACATAATATGCTCTCCTTACTCTTGATGAAATTCAAAGACAATGCCCTCCACAACTATTTTTATTGCTTGAGTCATGAGTTCTAGGCACTTAACATAATCCTTCATTCATATTCCATGAGCATTCACTTGTTCTATTCCCTTGTACACCACACTTGAAGCATGTTCCCATAAATTTTACTTTGATTTTTCCATATCCACATCCTTTATCAACATTGTAACCTCCTATAAAACTCTAATTTTTATAAATTGCACTAAGCCTCTTCCTTTCATTGTGTTTTTGAAGCGAATATTTATTCACTTCACACGACCAATATTACTAGAACACCTAGAATATTCGATAAGTCATTAATAGGACAAATATATATTGATAATTAGATAGATAAAAAGATGTTTTACTAGAATTAGTGTTGGGTATTTTATACCCCAACTGGTAAGGGGGTGACTTTTCAAGTCACCTCTTGAGTAATTAATTACATACCCTAATTAACATACTTGGTATTTAAATGTTAATATTTGTAACATTTATATTTGTTACATTGTCTTTCCCTTAAGGAAAACTTTGTCCTCAAATCTTGTATCGGCAACAATGTCTGAATTTCCTTGAACTGTCGTTTTGGGATCCTTTCCTTTTTGTAATTGCGACACTTGATGAAATGAGATGATACGAGTTACGGATTCCCAAGGAGAATTTTCGCATCGTATTTGTTGTGGTCCATCCCAGATCTAATTTTATCAAAGCTCTGAGATCATTTTGTGGAACGGGTCGTTTCAATTGTTACTTAGCATGTTGTTCTTTTTGTCTGTCAACATAATTCTTCTGTGAGTGCTTGTTTTGATCATGTCATTGGTCAAAATGACGATTATAATTAGGATGTCTGTAAGGTGTATGTGTTGTTTGTTTTTCTTTTTTTTGTACTGCGACGAGGATTGTCTTCACTTCCTCGATTTGATTTTTGGATGCATTTTCCTAGATTTGTGCTTCTTGGTTCTCCAGTAGATTGTTATGATTCTGAATCTTTTCGATTATTTCATCTTGCGACTTTTTTTCAAATTCTAATTTCTTGATTTGATTTTCTAGTTCCTGATTACGATTCTTTAGACACTGGTTTTCTTCCAGTTCTTCCAGTGTTCTTCCTTCGAGGTCTTCACCAAAGTGTTCCCTCTTATTAATGTATTTCATTTTTTAATCTTTGTAATCAATGTTTTATTATGATTTCGTAATCGAAAAATCTCTCTGGTATTGCTTAATAACACATTGTTGACTTTTGTTAGTTCCAACTTATGTGTCTTCTTACTGTCGTCATACTGCTGTTGGAGTTTTTCTTTTTGCTATTGACGATGACATAGCCCTGTTTCCCGATTTTCTAACTTTTCATGTAGTTGCATCAATTTGTCTTCCTTGTCCATGACGACTTTGTTTAGACAACTAATTTCCTCTTTTAATTTGATATTGTTTCCATACGGACATTCTTCGACTTTGTTTAGTTTTTTATCTGGTCTTCAAGTTGTTGAATGATACCTTCTAGATGTGACATTTTCTCTTCCTTATCTGATAAATTTTTTGTGAGTTTTTCTCTACTATCTTCCAATGATCGAATTCGTAATTCTGAGGTAGTAATCTGTTCTTTTTGAAAATCATTACTTCGTTTCTGATTGTCGAATTGGAGTTGTAGAATACCATTCCGAACACACGTTTTTAGCTCGGCCGAAACTGTTCGTAACTGTGATTGCAATTGTGAGCGACCTGGATCCATAATTTCTTTAATATCTTCCAAGACTTGATTTCTACTCTTTTAATAACTTATTTGATTC
>LPNX010816162.1:41116-69208 GCA_001517045.1 Pseudotsuga menziesii | reverse complement strand
TATTCTAGGTTCAACTTCCTCTAGTGTGACTGCTTTCATTATGGACTTTATTGATCTTTGTCTCTTTCCTGGTTCAGTGGTGCCAGAAAGTTTACTCAGAAAATGAGAACTATATAGGTGTATGCTAGAACATAATTGCATTATAAACAACGTATCTGCAATATTAGTGAAAATTTGTGCCCAAGGTATAAAAAATTTGCATAGAAACTGAGCACAATATATAGAAAATTGTATTATGAAAAATATCTGGTGGAAATCTGTGCCCATATGCTTGAATATTGGTTAGAAAAAAAGTACAATTTATATTCCCTAACCTACAGATAATATTCTTAGAATATGAACACAAAATCTGTGCCATTGATGCTACATGAAGGTCTAAAAATTTGCTGCAAGATGTGCAAAAAATGGGTAAGATTGGAGATTTCTTGGTTTACATAGGCATGCGGGTGAGTGGACTTGGTTACAGCTTGTCATGTTTGCATAGATTGTCAAGTTTCACAAGTTTTGACTTAAGTCTGATGTAGCAAGCCAATGCTGCCTTTTTCTGGTTAGATTTGACCTAGTTTTCGATTCGGGTTGAGTTAAACTGGAAATTTTGGGTATAATAGAGAAGGGCTTGCTTTGCTTTACTCTTCTTCTTTGTCATTTTATTTGTTTAACCTAGAATTAACAGGTTCTTGAATTGTATGAATACCATCCTCCAGGGCATTTAGGAGTAGATATTACTTTTGTAAGGCGTTATCATGTGCTGTAGCGTTTTATCCGAATGAGGCATATGCTACTAGGGGAAGATTTTTATTAGATACAAAGTTATAGCTTACATGGCAGCATGTTAGATTCAAACACTTTAATTTGTGATCACTTGATGTGCGAAACCTTGCTGTTTGTTTTCAATCACTTTGTTTATAATTTTTAAGAAAATGAGCTTCATTGGCTGTGTTCCCATTGTCTTAATTTGTGCTTTGCACCATTTGTAAAGCATCCTACCATGCTAGGGCAACTTCCCCCTCTATAATTGGTTGGGTCTTTTCATATGATAAGGGTTTAAAAAGGATACTATGCAGCCATAATCTTTCTTGGTATAAGGCACATGGAAGATGTAAAGGGATTTTCATTATAGTTATTCATCTTTTCTTCGGGGTCATTGTAGATGAGCACCAACCGCTGCATATAGATATATCAAGTGTAAGTTCTTGACTTTGAATGTAGACATATTGTATTCAAGGAAGCCATAGTATGGTAATGTAGATGATGGGGCTACTGCATATAACGTGGGAGGTGCAGGTTTTGTGATTTATCTGAATGATAACCATTTTTATAGTTTCTCTATGGGTTGTGGTTGTAGTACGAATATCAGAGCTGAGCTATTAGCTCTATGGGCTGCTCTAAGAGTCAGTTTAATTATGGGATTTCCCATTCACTTGATACTTGGTGACTCTTTGGTTGTTATCTCATGGATCAATAGACTTTCTGCCCTTGGTATTCCTATTTTGAGGCACTGGTGCGAAGATATTAGAGATATGCTTCATCATGTCCCTTCGGTGATTTTCAAGCACATATACCGGGAGCACAACTCGCTAGCAGACGGTCTCTCTAAACCAGCTCTGAATTTGGATATGGGATACGGAAAATTCACTGAAACATTGGATGGTTTGGTAATAGCACAGGATCTTTTGTAATATTTTAGATGTTGTTTGCCCTGATATATCAGCATTAATTATATTTTATCTTTTTGTCACGATTGAGACTTTCTGTCAGCTAGCTCTACTTAGGAATATTTGCTTGAGATCACCTCCGGTTCACTCTATTTTCTAACCTGATTTATCAGGGATGATGACAAAAGTCTGCAATGATCAGAATTTCTTTGTTTCTTAGTTTTAGGCTGGATATGGTTGGCATGATCATAGTATATTGCTGATTGTTTAATATTTGTATTCTGCTGTTAAGTCAGAATTATGTAAACGATGTCTTTTGATTCTATGAATAACAAAGGCTGGTATTTTTTCCTCTGAAAGAAAAAAAGATGTAGATGATTGGGTTTGCCTAATCCCCAAATGTAGACCATGAAGTTGGGAAGTGTTCATTTTACTTGCTCAAGTTTTCTTATTATCCATCATGGTAGATTAGCACCAACCATTGCCTTTACATGATAGTGATAATTTATTGACTCTGAATCTAAACATTGTGTAGTTTGAGAAGCTAGAGTATGATAATGATTGGAGTGCAGGACAATAACACTTCGATATTGAGGAGCCAAAATGAGTGATGCAATCATGCTTGACATGAAAAAATGTGGTAAGCAGAAGCCTTTCATATTAAGAACTAAGTTTAGGTTTTCAGTTATACATCATTAAAATTTAATATTGATGGAACACATATCAGGAATTGGCTTTGTGTTTAACAATTTTTCTATGAACATTCAAATCAAACACCTTAACTCAAAAAACATTTAGATTTTTCTTTGCCAAATTTATGTTTTTTAAAGAACACTTCATGAGATTCCACTCTCTTCCCCAGTATCTGAATGGAAGATGTTGTCAACCATGTGGCTGGTAACCTGAGGAATTAGATTGGATTTGGACCTGTGACCTATGCCCTCCTCATTGGTAACATGCCTTTGACAGATTGTTCAGCCAAAAGAGATAACCCTCGGGTTACTCCTAGAATATTGAGACATACATGATTATTTTCTATATGTTTTTTGTTGTCGTCTTATATATGTTCCCAACAAAATTCGCTTTATTGTAGTAATTTCACAATCTATACAAACATCAAGGTGTGTCTCTAGTAATCTGGCCCTTTCTTGTGTTTAGTTTCTTTTTTCCTTAGGTAGAAATATAAAGGGGTATAAAAAATGTAAATGAAAAAATGGATACATGCAATATATAGGGAAAATAGGGGTTTTTTAAAATCGGAAAGGCATATTGGGAGGGGGTTAAAAAAAATGATTTTGGTAGGTAATTTCCAATATTTTCTGAAAATAGGGGTATTGTTTCATATGCCACGAACAAACGTGTTATGGCATGGTTTCACTAAGTGAAGACCCCATGGACATTTTCCAGGAGCATGGAGATCACTCGACGAAAGATTACATGTTCGACATGAAGAACGGCAAGGCCTTCTGGTGTGCCATCTGCGAAACCAAAAGTCATAACATGGCTAACTGTCAGTCGAACCTTAAGAACCTACAGAAATATTAGGCGGTATACCAAACGACTACAGTGGCACAGCATAACGACCAAAACAATCTAGAAAACGATCCAAACGGTCAGAGATACAATGGTCAATGATATGAGTGCCGGTACGACAATCGACACCCACGCTACAGAGGACGAGGTTGATTCCCTGGGAATCGCAACAACCGACCGTGTCGACCCATCCAATGCTTCACATGCTATAAAGAGGGTCATCGGTACGTAGACTGTCCATATAAAGACGAGACTGATCTCAAATTCTATACTCACTATGGGGTATGGGATCACTCACTAGAGGATTTCCCTACCATGTTAGAAAAAATTAATACGAAAAAAAATGTTAATGTCTTGTCCTGTGTGCAAAAAAATAATGTAATAACCACCAAAAATTTACATATTGTAACTCGACAAGGAACAAAAGCAGGAGTTGATAACCCAAAAATCAGTAAAATAAAAGAGAAAAATGTCTATCCTGACCCACAAAAGGAAAAACAAATATACAAAGAGGAAAATAATGTATTCAAAGAAATGTCATGACAAGAAAACGTTCATAACAGTTGACCTAACACAATAAATGAATTAATTCACCTCGTTCAAACAGAGAATTCAGTATCCCAGTTTATCGATTTACTGTATGAAATAAAAGGTACCAACTCTGAAAAATAAACAAAGAACATCTGCAGCTTAAATAAAAAAGACAAAGGTGATGCCGACCCACTTGTCAACCTAGAAATCAAAGGTTACCATGTCTGACAAGTAGTGCTTGACTTCGGCTCACAAGTAAACATCATGACTCGTGACACTTGGGAACAATGGGCAGACCTCGACTTTATGAGTCAGGCATATACCTGAAACTATCCGACCAAGGACTAATTGAACCCATTGGAGTCTGGAAAAACATCAACACGAGTATAAAAAGAATCTCGACCAAGGTTGATTTTGAAATCATTGACCCAAAAGAAGGATCTAGTTCCTTCCCAGTGCTAGTCGGTCGACCTTGGGGTAGAAAGATGAAAGCATCCATATCCTTGGACAAGGAACGAATCAAATTAAAAGGAAATGGACAGAAGGTCATTGTACCCATTCATCCATCTCAAAGGGAGCCTTGGACAAAACCTATTGATGAAGAAGTCGATGTTCAACAACCCTACCAAATCCACAACAACGCCGACTACACAGAACCAAATATCCATGGAGAACTTCACTTAGGTAACCAAGACTCAGTTGGTTATAATTCCGACGCTGAATTATATGATTGGCAGATCGAGAACTATTGAAACACAAGCAAGAGGGTGCTGGACTATACAAAAAGTACAGAAAAATCCCACCCAACAATGCTTCATAATGTCCATTGTCCCAAAAACAAATTGAAAAAAAAATTAGGGAACACCCTACCTTACAACCGACCAACCTGAATACCACACAACTACCAAGATATAAGGAAAGCGAATCACCAATCATGCATGTTGAACAAGTCTCCAAAAATATTGGTGAACATGGCTGACTTCAAAGTCTAGTTTAAACCTTTACAAAACAAGCTCCTAGATGGTGGGATACCCATTAGACAAGATTACAGACCTCGACAACTTCTTCGACTTACTTTGTCGAAAGGTTTGGAGGAAAGAAGTTAACCCAACAAGCTCAAAGACCTGTATTCACTCAAGGATAGAACCCAGAAGATCATATCAAAACCTGTGAAAAGGAGTGGAGAAGAATTGGATACAAGGATGAAGGATCATGGCCACACTTATTCCCATCAACCCTAGCTGACTTACCAAACAAATGGTATAAGATGGAAGAAGCTAGACGTGAAACCTTCTTATGGAACAAACTCAGAGAAATTTTTATTAAAGATTTCAACTTTATACCTCAAAATGAAAATTTAGTCGAAACAACAAAACAAATTAAAGAATTTATCCAGCCGACCAAAAATAAACCCTTACAAGATCACCGACAGACGAGGAAATGTAACAAAATACAAACACAGCTAAAGCCACAGTCGACAAGATTACAGTTAGAAAATGAAAACACAGAAGGAAAAAGCTTTAGATGGAAATCCAACCATGTCAAAACAACAAAACCTATTTGCACCATCCTGAAATTCGAAACAACAGACAAAACAGATACTGACATAATGACTACAGTGGACTTCCCTGCTACATTCTCACAGTTCAAAGAAGGAAATCGATCGATCAATGAATCCAAAGCACCAGAATGGCTAGATGGTAAAGTCAAAACTAAAGAATTCGACATCTCAAATGATGATCGACCAAAAATGGCAAATATTGGTGACTACTGGAGCGAAGAACAGACCACAGAAATAGTGAACTTACTAAAGGAATTACAAGATGTATTTGCTAGAGATTACAAAGACCTCAAAGGCTTAGTCCATGAAATGGGAGAAATGAAAATTGATACTAAACCTGATGTTCGACCTGTGAAGAAAAGGCCTTATAAACTAGCTCACAAATACAAGGAGATAATCAAAAAGGAAATTGATAACATGTTAGCAGCAGGAATCATCTACCATATCAACCAATCAGAATGGGAAATTCCAATGGTGGTTCAACCTAAGAAACATGACTTGACCAGACCAAGAATTTGTGTTGAATTTAGGGAACTAAAAAAAGTAACACTGACAGACCCATTACCAACCCCTTATGCAGATGAAATCTTGAATGAAGTTGTAGGAAATGAATGCTACTCATTTACAGATGGATTCTCAGGCTATAACCAAGTGCCAATAGCCAAAGAGGACCAGAAGAAGACAAACTTTGTATGTGAATTTGGTTCCTTTGCTTACAAAGTTATGCCTTTTGGATTAAAGAATGCACCTGCAGTGTTCTCTAGAATTGTTGTTAAAACATTTCAAGAATACATTTACAAGACCATGGCAGTATACTTTGATGACTGGACAATATAGTCCACAATAAAAGATCATTGCAAATGGCTCCGACTCATGCAGGAAAGATGTTGACAGATTCAAATTTCCCTAAACATCAAGAAATGCATATTTGTGACCCCCATCGAGATATTATTAGGGCACATTTTCCGTAAGGAAGGTATTAAGGTTGACTTTGCAAAGATTAAAATTATCCTCAACCTGAAACCACCAGTAAACCCCAAACAAGTCAGGGTGTTACTTGGCCACACAGGCTATTATAGAAAATTCATAAGATATTATTCAGATATGACCTATCCTCACGAAGAACTATTAAGGGAAGATCAAGAGTTTAACTGGACAAAGGAATGCCACATATCATTCGAAAAATTAAAAATAAAACTAGTCGAAGCCCCCATCCCAAAGTTTCCAAACTGGTCGATCAAATTCCATGTTCATATTGATGCATTAGGCCTAGCAATAGGAGAAATCCTAACTCAACCAAGAGATTATGGAATGGATTATCCCATAGTTTACAACAGCAGAAAATTAAACAAGGTTGAAAGAAACTATTCGACCATAGAAAGAGAAGCCCTAGGAATGGTCTTTGCCCTACAAAAGTATCAACATTATCTCTTAGCTAATCCATTTATATTGTATACCAACCATCAGGCCCTGAAATATCTCGTCAATAAACCACTCCATCATGGAAGGATTTTTTGATGGCTACTTCTCTTCCAAGAATTTGAGTTTGAAGTTATTGTCCGACTAGGCAAGTTAAATGTTGGTCCCGACCATTTATCCCAAATTGACATAGGAGAAGAACCGACAAAAGTCAACGATGACTTACCTGATGCACATTTATCTTGGATAGAAGAATTCCCAGCAGAACTAGAAGAAATAGCTCAGTTCTTAGAAGACGGACATGCACCAGAAGGTATGAGCACTAAGAAAAACAAGATCTTAGCCATGAAGGTTGCACCATACAGTCTCATTAATGGATTTTTATAAAAAATGGGATTAGATGATATCCTCAGAAGAGGTGTACTAGAACATGAACGAGACCACATTATCCATGAAGCACACTATGGACCTATAGGAGGACATTTCCAAGCAGACACAACTGCAAAGAAAATCCAACAGTCAGGATTATGGTGGCCGACACTCTACAGAGATTGCAAAAAATTTGCTAGTCGATGTGACAGATGTCAACGACTAGGTTGACACCTACCTAGTACAGAAATGTTGTTGATATCAGTAAACCCAAGTTTGACATTTGAAATCTGGGCCATAGACTTCATAGGACCATTTTCTATACCAGCAAAAAGGTCAGGTGCAAGGTATATGATTACTGCAGTAGAATATGTCACTAAATGGGAAGAAGCTGAACCATTCGATACATGTTCTAGTGAGACAGCTGCTAATTTTATCTATGAGGATATCATCACTAGATTTGGATGTCCACTAACCCTGATTAGCGACTAGGGGACACACTTTATCAACACAACTATCAAAACCCTAACCGACTAGTTCCAAATCGACCACCATCGGAGTACAACATATCATCCTTAGTCGAATGCAGCAATTGAAGCATTCAATAAAACATTAACAAGAGGATTAACTAAAATATGTAATGCTGAAAAGGACGTCTGGGATGAGAAAATACCTGCAGTCTTATGGGCATACAGAACAGCCTATAAATGATCGACCAACAAAAATTCTTTTCGACTAGTCTATGGACAAGAAGTAGTACTTCCACTAAACTTCTGACAACAGACACCTATTATCGCAGAAATACTTCATGTCGATGTCGAAAAGGGAAGGAAGGACTGACTATTTCAACTCAGCAAGCTGGAAGAGCACCGAATCATGGCTATACAACACCAAGAAATCCAGAAGAAACAACAGAAAGCATGGCACGACTGTAACATCAAGAACAAAAACCTGTCGGTTGGTGACCTTGCTTTACAATACAATAGTTGGGTCAAAGGTAAACCTAAGAAGCTCCACACAGAATGGATGGGACCTTACATTGTCAAAGAGATACACCCCAACGGATCAGTTCGACAAAGGACGTTACAAGGCATAGTATTTCGAAAGCTCGTTAATGGAGCCCGACTAAAATGCTACAGAAACTAACCTAGAAAAAAAATACAAAATACAAAAAAATCATATAAAGACCATAACCATCAACCAAAATCCATAAAAAACGAAAAAAAAATTCCAAAAACAAAATAATACCCTACAAACAGAAAACCATGACAGGAAATCACCATCTCGACAACCGCCATCATGATCATCGACCCAGCACCATTGACCACTTTCATCGACCAACTACTTCTGTCGACCATTCTCATAACCAACATCAACCAACGACTTCGATAGTCCCATTGCGCATTCATGACATCGAGCGCTGAAAGCAATCCGCCATTAAAACACACTCATGTATTCCAGCTAGAACATCACGTCTGCCATTAATACACCCATCGCCGCACACAACCATAGCATCACCTATAAATACTAGATTGTCGAAGGTTCATTCACCACAACCTATACAGACAGAGCATCAGAGCATCCAGTCGACCAAAAGATGAGAACCCCTTAGTGACATCGACCACCAAACCGACACAATTGCCCCCAAACAAACTAGAGCCTCAACCAAAGCTAAGGAGATATAGGCCACGAATACACCTCTAGTCTACAAGCTGAAAAACATCAAAAACGCCAAAGTACAGGAAGGCTCATGGCAAAAGCTATGGACTGAAATACAAGAATGGGCCTTTGTTGACAAAAAGGCCACTCAAGCAGCAGAGAAAATCAAACGCAACACTCTCTTTGGCTATGCCAATGGACCGTTGATGGCTAGCTTTGGTGGCATGAAGGAAACTGCTGTCAAATTCATAATCATTTGGTATCACAATGGTTGGTTCTACTTCGATGAACCGGTCAACATCTCTAGAGATGTCATCTCCAAGCTGACTAGTCTCGCTAATGGAGGCGACCCCATACCAGTCAGAATCAAAGAAGTACTGGTCGAAGAGCTCACTAGGTCACCTTCCGGTAAAAACTCCAAGGGGTTGATGATTAGCCAAATCACAACCCGAACACCACAGATTGTGGCCAAAATCATTGCGATAACACTCACTCTAGTAGGTCGAGGAAATGACATTAAGTTAGAAATGCTAGAAGCCGTCGACACTGTTGCCACCGACGGATGAATATACAGATGGGGTGATTATGTCGTCGACATGGTGAAGACCATCTATGAGAGATTTCAAGAAATGGGGGGAATCATCAAGTTCCCCTCCCTCATCTTATGGATTGTCATGTACCACATCTGCCCAGAGGGGAGTTCAACCTTCCGAGAATCGTCGAAGTTCAACATGTGGAGATTTAAACCCTTATCCCAGAAAGGAACCTTGCACAAACTTGAGCACGGGAAATTACTATTGGAGAACTGGTTTCAACAACTCAAAGTATGCATGATTAGATGGAGGGTGCCTCAAAACATCTGACGAAATTTACCAGTGAACTCCCACATCCAGCTGGAGCTCAACCATAACTCGGTGTGGTACATGCAGGGCGACAATTCCAATGCCAAAGCCCTTGACTACTATCCATCTGTCGACCAGATCTTCCAAGAACTATCTCAATAGGCCAACACCAAAATATTAGTACCACCAGCAGCAAAACAGATCAACTTCTTGATCGAGCAGCCGCTCACAGACCAAGAAAAAGAGGAAGACTATGAGCTCAACCTCTATATCAGCACATTTGTGTCAGAGGAGACACTGGTCGAACACATCAGTCGACTGCAGATCACCATGAAACCTATGAATGCAAAAATAATAGAACCCCAGACCATAAAACCAAAGCTGCAGCCACAGCAGCAAATAACTCCTGCGGCTGCAAAAAGTTTCGTCCTAACTCACGAACCGACGAGAGAGACAAAACTCGACAACCCTAAGTATGCTATTACAAACGACATTATTCAAAAACTCTCGAAAGAAATAGCAGCAGCCAGGAAGAAAATAAAAACACAAGAACAACAATAAGGTAAAGGTAAGCACAAGCTCATCCTTGTCGACTCATCAAAGGACGAGGAGGAATTGGCATCCACGGCCCTCGACATCATAAAGGATGCCGTAGTAAATAAAGTGCCGGTCAAAACCCAGTTCCAGTGATTTGTCGATGCTAGAGCACAAGCAAGTCAACTGAAGAAAGAAAAGACTATGATGACACCTGAAAATGTCATCGACATGGTGTCGACACCTCCACCCCCATCACCGATGCAAATAACAGAGGAAAAAGCATCGGCACCACATTCATTTAGCTTCCTTGACTTATACAAAAGTGCGATGCCGGAGGCTATCAAAGCAAAATTCGATAGAGATAGGGACTTGCAGGCTTTCTTTGAGAAACTACCTACGATTTTTACGCCGTCTCAGAAGATTTCTACCAAAGCACCTATCTTCATGTCTCAAGGACAATAACAGGGCACACAGTCCCCAATCGTTGCAATCATCTCGTCGACTTTCGAAAGAAATCCCGACAAGGAATCCAAAGTGATTGCACGTCGGTCCTCAATTATTGCACCGACCGACCTCGTACCCCAAGGTGACCTACCAGCCACTACACCTACTGAAGGAGAACCCGACCTAAACTCACACCCCCAACCAAACAACCCACCACTCAACCATACCTCCCCCAAACCAATCACCCCCGACTATTCGCCAACTCCATCACCACCACCACCACCATCTCCACCACCACCACCACCCCCTGACTCAAAGAAAGGCCTCCCACAACCGATTGCATCCACACAACCAGAGGTGGTAGTCATCCCACCTCCCCAACCAAAAAAACCATCGGCCTCTAACCCATAAACCAAAGATCCCGCCTTGACTGTTACAGGTACACAGGAAGCAGATAAAGAAAAGCATAAGAAGAGGAAGGAGAAACAGAAGAAGGAGAATCATGGAAAGACTTCAAAGGTACAAATTAGAATGAAGGATGCAAGCTCCTTGACCGACATAGAGTTAGGGAAAATCCTCAAAACCCTAGCAAGTGAAGCAAAGACAAGGAGTGAGTAGAGAAATAAAAAACTTTAGGACAGAAACACAGAACAAGTCGAGTTTCTTGACAAATGCAGGAATTTGGCCCAGTCCGTCATGCCAGGCCCCACAGAGATCGACACAGAGAAACCACTGGAAAGAGCATATCATTTATTTGAGAGCATGGTGTCGACACTCCAAGCTCACATTCAGGAAACCAAGGAAGAACAAAAGGAGGGAACTGCCCGACTCATAATGGCACAACACACTGCATTTTCTGAAGCATATAAAGTACTGCAGGATCATATGAAGGAGTCTATCGTAACCAAAGAAGTAATAAGAGACTCGCCTAATCACAATGGGCAAGTTTATCAATAGACACAATAGGCTCGGCAAGGGATTCAGGCACTGGAGAGCAGAAAAAACACTAAGGAAGCACTCAAAATGACAATAGAATAACAGATAGTGCTTGAAACCGCCAAACTGTAGAAACTGGAAAGGGAAGCACATCAGTGGGTGCAACAAGCTCTACCTAACTTAGAGAAAGTCGACATCATCTTCTTGCAGATGAAGCGACTTATCGAAACTGCAAAGGAGAAGGACCAGTTCATGGGTCCAGAAATGGAGAGGATATTTGAAGTCCCCATATCAGAAAAGATATCGATCTTATTAGGCTTGACCACACTCACCATCGACATCCAGAAAATTTTGCAAAGTTGGACAGATTTCCAACATCACCTTGCAGTAACAACCCCAACCATTGTAGAAGTCTCCATACAGAAAAGACCGACCATCAGACTTCACAGCCCACCACAATAACTCTCAAAGGCCAGGAAGCATTTTGTACCTCCCTGTTTCTTCAGGACAAAGAAACATTTTGCTCATGGGGGAGATATAGAAGGAGCACGTCGATAAGTCAACTTAAACGATAGCCAACTTAGTCGATGAGCCGACTAAGTCGATGGGCCGACTTAGTCAATCAGCCGACTAATTCAGTCGGTCGACTAAAGCTAGAAATCAGGTCGACCACCTAAGGTCGTGTCAGTTCACTGAACCGGTAGGTAGTTATTTTGTTGTAGAAATTCTAAATCCTTGATAGCATAAGGAATTTCATAAACTGGCTAAGGATCTAGGCACACAATTAACCTCACAGAGAATTGTAGAGAATTAGCATAAGGAGAGAAGAAGAAGAATTAATGAACACACATTAATGAATGATCAATCAATGATAATTGATATTATTACATAGGTAATACATCCTTATAAAGGAAAAGGAGTTGCATGAAGACAACTCAAGCTAGCTCATAAAGCAAGCTTACTAATTATGATAAATCCCATAGTTGACTAAAGCACTTTCCCAATCTACCAAGCACCTTATGAATTAGCAATAGCATGTGTGAGTGATGATGAGTGAAGGAAATACTTGCTAATCCTAGAATATGGAGAGAAATAAATGGAGGATGGGTTGGCAAAAAAAGCTGCCAGTTTCCTAGTTGACTAGCTTTACCTTATCCATAGAAAAGAAGGATAAAGCAGAAAAAGCAGAAAAAGCAGAATAAAGCAGATTCTGCTGTAAAGCGCAGTTACCAATCCTGGATGGCCATAAAGTGGTCAAGATCAACCCAGAATCAGAAATAAATCATTCCTAGGATATAGATGGAAAGTGTTGACTCTAAGGTGCAAGTGGATGCCAACTATCTAAGCTAGTGGGTAGGAAATTAATCAAATAATGATGAATTATTTTATGAGTGAGTTTATTATATTCCAACATTTGTAACCATTCTGTAATCATATATATTAGGCTGTTGAGCAATCAGTTCAGTTCTTTGTGTTGTATGGACTCATTTGTGTAATATGATCTTCTTATTTGCCTATTTGTTCTTATCTCTTGTCTCTGTTTTATTTATATATGTTTTTGTGTGTATTATTGGTAACCTTATGTGATCTGTGAGATTACAACACTCACCTTAGTGGTGTTTTAAGAACCACCCATTATACTAACAAGTTGATAGCAACATTCGTAGGAGGACCCTCTAGATAGAACACAAAGAATCTAATGAAGAGATGATAGGTAAGAACGATGTAGAAGTTGTTACCTTCGAATTTCCCATCAGAGATTCAGGAAGAGTAGCACCAACAAAAATCATTCACCCGCATGTTTTAACAAATTTTCATGGTTTGGAAAATGAAGACCCTGATGTATTTTTATTTCAATTCGAACTACTTTGTAGAGCATATGGTTATTGTTCTAATGATCAAAATTTGAATGTGTTTCCCCATACTCTAAAAGGAAAAACCCTCCAATGGTTCATGAGACTTAGTGGGAATTGTATACAAACATGGGAAGATATGAAACATGTATTCTTGAAAAGGTACCAAGATTATGACAGGGTCAATGAAGACTTCTTCTAAATGACACAAGGTGAAGAAGAGAGTCTGGAGGAATACATAGAACACTTTTAATATAACCTTGAAAGATCCAAAAAAAGGGAACTGGGGAAGGAGACCTTGAAAACAAGGGAATCCAAGCTAAATATTTAGAAATATTAAATTTGATGGGAACATGTAATGTATTTCAGTTAGCATATGATGATATTTGTGAGCTATGTAGAAGGTATTCAAGAAGAAATTTCAAGACTGGTAAGAATTCTAAAGAACTTCCCTCTTTATTTTTGAAATCTGTCGCAAAAACAAGAGTTTACAAGCTCAAATCAATAATTTATTTGAAAATTCTAATTCTGATATAAATGGTTCACTAAATTCACTATTGGGTGTTTTGCAAGATAAAGAAAATTAGGAGGAAATAATATAAATAAGGGGTTTCCTTTTAGATAGTCTTGAAAGTTGTGGCATATGTGACTTGAAGCATTCCATAGATTATTGCCCCTCCTTACCCTAGATGAAAGAAACATATCAAAGAGATATGGGAGTTGCAGGAAACTCATTGCAACAGTCATGGAAACCATGGCCTACACATATGGTTCAAAACTCTATCCCTCCATTTCCTTACTGTCATACTCAATCATTGAATACTCTTCCACCATGGCAGCTGTTGCAGCCTCAATTTAACTCTTACCTACCTTATCCACATTGTTGGAATGTCATATCTTATGATCACATGGTTGGAATGGAATATCTTATGATCACATGGCCACTCTCCCTCATGTTGTAGCACAACTTGGTCCTTCAATATCAACCTCACAAACCAATCCTCTACATCAACCAGATCTATCTTCTCATCGAACGCCTTGGTATCCAACACAATTTATTGTCCAATCCACCCTCCACACTAACCATAATAAAGAAATATAGTATGTTTATGTTGAAATATTGTAACTTCAAAGAATATTCTTTATGTATCTTCTGTGGTCCCCAATGGTCCAACCGGGAGAACCATTTGTATTTCATTGTACGCTGATGCTCCTAATCGGAAGAACTAATAAGAGTCATGAGGTAGTCCCCTCAAATTGTAAAGGTGGGTCATCAGCACCCCAGTGTGGTTACTTGAGCCTACATGTGTAACTCGAGCCTACATGAGTTAACTTAAGACGACATGTTAATTGAGTAAACTTTAAGTGAACGGATGAATATAAATAGAGGTGTAGTGCTCCTCACTTGAGACACACACACTCACTTGGAATAGCGCACTTGTGGAGGAGAGGAGTTGCTGGAGAAGGAGGAGAATCGGGTTTTTGATCTCCTTGTTGGTTTTACCTTTTTCCCTTTTTGGGGCATCCATATTGAGGAAGCTTTTGCCGGGTTTTTCCCTTTAGGGTTTTCCCAGGATAAATATGTGTTGTTCTTGTGATACTATTTCTTTCAGTGATCCTGTTTTATATGCTTTTATTATGAAAAATGAAATGATATACTGATGTCTTAGTTAAGCATATGAAAATTTAACATGGTATCAGAGCTAACCTGAATAAGGCAGCATTCACAAGTTACAGAAGCTAGGGCTTCTTATTTTTTGTTTCTCTCTCCACAATCAATCAGCAAAAGAAGGCTAGGCTGACTCTCCTTTGAAGGGTGCATCGTTCTGTCGAAGTGGAAATCGATTCCGAGCATTTTCAATTTTCGATGTGGAAATTAGGGCTTTCTACAGAAGAGGAATTTTTGAGTGAGACTAGCATAGGATTGTTCTCCTCATAAAAACTAAATTTTAAAGACCTGGATCAATATTTTTGGTCGGGTGAATCTTCGAGAAAGTCAAACCCTAGTTTGACCCCGAGCTAGAAAAACCCTAAATACTAAAACTGCTACGTTTTGGCACATTCGCTATATTACGAGATTGGAGAAGGATCAGGAGCTGAAAATTGCAGGGGACGAATATAAAATCCTGATGAACACTTTGTCCAAAATTCATCCTCATATTCACTGTATTCCAAGAGATATGTTCTCTCCAAGTTAGGGTTCCAGCCTCTTCGAGAATTCATCCCTAAACAGGACACCTAGGGAGAATTGCAATATATTGGGCCGGAGAGGTCCAAATGGAATTCCTGAAGATGTTCTAGAAAGGGCATGGACTATAATTTCGGTGGTCTGAATATCAGACTCAGAAGATGAACCAGTGACACATGGAATGCCGTACAACTTCACTGTTCTGAACAGTCCTGTAACAGGTCACCTTGGGAAAAGGATCATAAATCCCAAATGGTGAAACCAATTCTAATGAAGTGGATCAGGGACATGCGAGGTTACCTTAGTACAAAATTTCCAACCTAGAGGAGCAGAAATTTTGAAGATATCATAGAAACAGTAACAGGAATTTCTGCAAAAGAAATTGGAAAATTAGGGCTTCCTGTTCCGGGAGCTTCCCTCCACTGTTTTCAGAAATGGAGTACATTGGACAGATCCATTTGAAGAGATCTATCTGTCTATCCAATTAGATCTGAAAGATTCCAAGTTTTAAAATTAGGGTTTCTGTGACAAACCCTAGATCAGCCAACTCCAGAACCAGGACGGACACCTCAAATCGGTAAGATCTAATCATTTTCTATGTTCATTTGAGGTTCTCATTTCAAAGTGATATATCACATCAGCTTGATGATAATCTTGGTGAAGTTGACAACTTCCAAGCCTAGAAGTATATGATCTCTCTGAAGAAAATGGATTGGACACCTACATGAGCATAGAGAGATGAGGCTAGAAGCCTTTCACAAGAATAAATTGGTCAAAGCCCAAAAGATTATTGATGATTCAGTCTCGAATCAACTTGTTCTACAAGTGTCTTCCCTAAATACATCGATGAGGTTTGATTCCTTGACCAAGCTGTTTGAAGGGAAGAAAATAGATCGAAATATGACCTTAAGAAACCAGCTGAAGAAGAAGTGAAGAATGCATAAGTGGTGATGGCCACCTTGAATGGCCTCCCAGGATCATGGAATTCATTCATTCAAGGAATGTGTTCCAGAAGGAATTGATTACTTTCAGTAGACTTTGGGAAGAATAAGAATCTCGTCTCTGAAGATCAAGATCTCATCTTCCAAAGAAGATCCCTCAATCAATGAGGAATATGAAGATCTCAACTCTTGAAGAACTTCTTATCCACCTCAGCATTTGGACAAGAAACGATGCTATCATGAATGAAGAAGACGATAAAGTTGAAGACTCAAGAAGGAATATACCCATGAAACAAATAAAGATAAGTATTCAATTGTCATTTCATGATATTGTTTTGTTATACATTTGATTATATTCAGTGATGTGTTATGCATGATAGATTGTTTGCATTAATGACTGTATACTACTAATATGCATGTGATGGGTAAGTATCTCATGGTGCTATACAACTCTCCATTGATACTTATCAAACCTCTTCGCTGACATATTGGATTAGTGCACAATCTCAATAATGTCATGGTGGAGATGGAAGGCATCTAGAAAGTTTATGTGAGATATGGATGAATGTTGTATTAACTAAATAGTTGCATGACACATAAGAATTTGTCGTTATACATATGTTTTATGAAATATCTCTAACCATGAAACTGGTACATTTGAATTGTAGGAAAGGTCATGAACAACCTCCTACAAGAAAATAAGGATGAGACTTGTTCCGAATAACAAGTGATGACAATTTAAGATTCACTCCAATAAACATGAATCTGAAGCACCCAGGGTCAGAGACACCATGATGAAAGAAAGAGATTTAGATAATGGTAGATCCACCTTGAAGGATGAAGACCACCATGGGTATAAGAGATAACTCAAGATGAAGAAAAGAATGCTATAAAAGAAGCTATGATCAAAGAGTAACAGTTGATCATGGGGAATGATGTATACGATATGATGGAACAAGTGTACAAAGCAAGGTTCGTGATTCTCCCTATAAAGAATAGACTATGACATGACATACTATATTGACCAGTATATGTCAAGCGTAGAACCACCAGTACAGAATGAAGAGGGAAGATGATACTCCACTTCAGGGGGAGTGACTATAGAAAATTATATCTGAGTTCGACATGGTATGACATGATGGATAGCTTTGTGATGGATCGAGACTTTACCAAGAGTAAAGTAGGTTCCAACCTTCAAGGTTGAATGCAAAATTCTAGGATATGTTGATGACCTGAGAAGACAAACTCATAGAAGATGTTGTGATACTAGAATGATGTTTGGGATATAGTACTCAAACCAGAAAGCAAGAATGTGGTATCTTCCAAATGGATTTGCAAGATAAGATATGTTGCTGATAGAAGTAAGGTAAGAGTTGTGGCTAGAGGTTTCTATCAGAAAGAGGGAATTAATTCTGAAGAGACACTTACTTCTGGAAGCAAGGTACATTTCCCTCAAAACTATCATGGTAGTTTCTTCCATGATGAAGTAAAGACAAGCCTTCCTTAATGGTATGATTGAGGAAGAGTTTTACATCGAATATTCATGAGGATTTGAAGCTAAATATAGAAGGAATCAAGTATGCAAGTTGAGGAAGGCCCTCTATGGATTGAAGCAAGCTCCCAGAGCTTGGTATAGAAGAATATATAGTTTCCTGATGAGCATGGGCTTTGCCAAGAGTAAAGACGATCCTAACCTTTCCTAGAAGATTGTAGAAGATGTAATTGTCATTCTATTACTGTATGTGGATGACTTATTCTTGACAGGGAATGAGAAATAGATCATGGGAAGTAAGAAGAAACTAGCAGAAGAATTTGAGATGAAAGACCTTGGGTTAATACATTATTTCCTAGGTCTGGAAGTATGGCAAAGTTCAGAAGGAATCTTTCTCAACCAGGGAAAGTATGTGGTAGAGATATTGAAGAGACCCAAATGCAAAGTCATGGCCACACTCATGTACTCCAACCTGAAGCTGTTAGCTGATGACTCATTAGAGTTAGTGGATGTGACTCACTACAGACAGATCATTGGGTCATTGATGTACTTAACAAATACCAGACCAGACATTTGTTTTGCTGTGAACACCTTAAGTCAATATCTTGTTCAACCAAGACGGGTTCACCTAGTAGCTACAAAACATATCTGAAAGAGACTATAGACTTTGGTCTATACTATGATGGTAGCCACGAGTATAGATTGTATGGCTACACAGATGCAGATTGGGCTGGAAGTATCTCAGACAGGAAAATCAAATCAGGTATATTCTTTGACGTCTGCTATGAGTTCATGGTTTAGCAGGAAACAGTCAGGTGTTTCTCTTAGCACGGTTGAAGCAGAATACATAGCAGATTGCTCTACTATGTTATGAAGCCATATGTCTTCAAAAGACGATATCAGGTCTCTTTGACCTAAATATGGATACAACAATGATTCTATGTGATAACCACAGTTATGATGACAAAGAACCCTGTGTTCCACATAACACGTAGAAATCCGGTATTTCTACATACAATATAAGATGAAGGTAATGATAATGTAGATGCAAATGATGGTGATTTAGTATTTCTATACTGAATATAGAGATGATGATGTTTCAGTATTCCCATATTGAAGATATAGATGATGATGCTTTTAGTATTCACATACTAGAGATACAGATGGTGATAAATCAGTATTCAGATATTGAAGATGTAGATGATGATGGTTTGGATGATGATGTACCGACGAAGCCTCTGCCTCGAGTAGAGTTCGAACACTTTTGAGACAAGCTTGGTGTTGTTCGGACATACCTTCCTGTAAAGGGGGAGTAGTGATGTTGCAGTGGGATTGTATCATACCTGGGCATTTTCCCTAAAGTGATCTAGAGACCTTGGTCCTCGAGAATGAAGATGGATTGTATCATCTCGGGACATTTATCCATAATAGATACGGTGACCTCGGTCATCGAGATCGTGATGGCATTGTATCATCCTTGGGCACCTTCCCTAAAGTGATCCAGAGACCTCGGTCTTTGAGAATGAAGAGGGATTGTATCATCCTGGGACATCTGTCCATAATAGATCTGGTGGCTTTGGTCCTCGAGAATGTGGTAGGATTGCATCATCCTTGGACATAGTCCTAAAGTGATAGGGAGTGATTATCCCGTAATTGTATCCGGTGACTTAGGTCGTCGAGAATGTGGTAGGATTGCATCATCCTTGGACTCAAGTCCTAAAGTGATAGGGAGTGATTATCCCATAATTGTATCCGGTGAATTCGGTCATCGAGAATGTTGTAGGATTGCATCATCCTTGGACTCAAGTCCTAAAGTGATAGGGAGTGATTATCTTGTAATTGTATCCGGTGACTACGGTCATCGAGAATGTGGTAGGATTGCATCATCCTTGGACTCAAGTCCTAAAGTGATAGGGAGTGATTACCCTGTAATTATATCCAGTGACTTCGGTCGTCGAGAATGTGGTAGGATTGCATCATCCTTGGACTCAAGTCCTAAAGTGATAGGGAGTGATTATCTTGTAATTGTATCCGGTGACTTCGGTTGTCGAGAATGTTGTAGGATTGCATCGTCCTTGGACTTAGTCCTAAAGTGATAGGGACTAATTCTCCCATAATCAATCCGATAACTTCAGTTGTCGAGAATGTGGTGGGATTGTATCATCCCTGGACTTTAAGTCCAAAAGTGATCCAAATACTTTTTGTCTTTGAGTTGTGGATTGCAGGTTGTTGTTGATGATGTACTGATCGAAAGATCAGAGTATGATGATGGTGACATACTGATCGAAAGATCAGAGTATGATGATGATGACGTACTAATCTAAAAGATTAGAGTATGATGATGACGCACTATGATTATGATGTTTCTGATCGAAAGATCAGAGTATGATGATGATGACGTACTAATCTAAAAGATTAGAGTATGATGATGACGCACTATGATTATGATGTTTCTGATCGAAAGATCAGAGTATGATGATGATGTTTCTGATCGAAAGATCAGAGTATTATGATGATGTTTCTGATTGAAAGATCAGAGTATGTTGATGATGTTTCTAATCGAAATATCAGAGTATGATGATGATGTTTCTATGTTGATGATGTTTCCGATCGAAAGATCAGAGTATGATGATGATGTTTCTGATCGAAATATCAGAATGTGATGATGATTATGATCGACAGATCAGAATATGATGATGATGATGTTGCTACTGATCGAGAGGTCAAAGTACTGAAGATGTTGCTGCTGATTGAAAGGTCAAGGTGCTGAATATGTTGTTGCTGATTGAAAAGTCAAAATGCTGAAGATGTTGCTGATCAAAAGGACAAAATGCCAAAGATGTTGTTGCTGATCGAAAAATCAAAGTGCTGAAGATGTTGCTGATTGAAATGATGAAGATGTTGTTGCTGATCGGACAGTCAAAGTGCTAAAGATGTTGCTGATTGAAAGATCCAAGTGCTGAAGATGTCGTTTCTAATTGAAATATCAAAATGCTGAAGATGTTGTTGATCAAAGACTAAAGATGTTGCTGATGATGAAGATTGAAGATTGAAGATGAAGACTACATGATGTTGGAAAGCTTCCAAGGATTTATAGATGTGTTACCCTGGTGATGTTGATGATGTCCCCTATCTCTGCTCTTGTTGTTGTTGATGTAGAATACCCTTCTCGTTAAGGGGGAGTGTTGAAATATTGTAACTTCGAAGAATATTCTTTATGTATCTTTTGTGGTCCCCGATGGTCCAACCGGGAGAACCATTTTTATTTCATTGTACCTCGATGCTCCTAATCGAAAGAACTAATAAGAGTCATGAGGTAGTCCCCTCAAATTGTAAAGGTGGGTCATCAGCACCCCAGTGTGGTTACTTGAGCCTACATGTGTAACTCGAGCCTACATGAGTTAACTTAAGCCGACATGTTAATTGAGTAAACTTTAAGTGAATAGATGAATATAAATAGAGGTGTAGTGCTCCTCACTTGAGACACACACACTCACTTGGAATAGCGCACTTGTGGAGGAGAGGAGTTGTTGGACAAGGAGGAGAATCAGGTTTTTGATCTCCTTGTTGGTTTTACCTTTTTCCCTTTTTGGGGCATCTATATTGAGGAAGCTTTTGCTCGGTTTTTCCCTTTAGGGTTTTCCCAGGATAAATCTATGTTGTTCTTGTGATACTGTTTCTTTCAGTGATCCTGTTTAATATGCTTTTATTATGAAAAATGAAATGATATATTGATGTCTTAGTTAAGCATATGAAAATTTAACAGTTTACAGTGCTAAACTGCAAAATTTTCCTAAATTTCCCTCCTATTCTACCTCACCTTCACTGCTACAAAAGGACTGTGCATTGTTGCAGAAAATCCATACAAGGTTTGAACATGTTTTAAATCAATGACTTGGAAGTGAAGTTTCTTATCATCATCAACAAGTTAACAAGATAAACAAATTTGATGACGAACAAACATTTGAACCAAATATTGAAGCATCATTCACATCATTAGATCCAAATCTCTTATGCATTTAGGAAGATCAGTTTAATAAGGAGCTTCATGGTGTAACAACCATGAGAAATCAAGGGAACATAGATTATATTGAAGCTTGTTTTCAATTTGTCATTAGTATGTAGCATCATTCCATACTTCAACAATTATTGGCACCATCATTTCAAGGGAAGTCGATCTCTCATATCCTAGCATTCATAAAGTTAAATTTTTCTGTTGGGAGTATGAGCATACTTGAGTCGCTTCATTGAAAGTGTATCCATTGGAAATATGCATACACTTGAACAATTTTTATATTTCTAAGTAGAATAGGGTTGGATAGAATAACAAAATAAAACACATGAAAATTTATGAGTTTGAGATACATGTATGTTGCACATCATGGTATGTATGTAGCTTTCATTTACATATAACACAACAATAAAAATACACATGCTTTATTTCAACATTATATCATTTTTAAGAGTTGCAGTTGCGGCTGCAATAGACTATATAAGTCAATATAAATGCTCAATTATTGAAATTTTTGGTATGGGTGTGTGTTATATTTAAATTTACATCACTAAAAACATTCACACCTATTTCAGTCACTTTTTTGGGGCTAAATTTCATTTATTGAAATTTTGTGGCGTTTTGACTTAAAATATTTACTGAAACACAGTTGAGAGAATCCATTTTTGGGAGACCAAATGGAATTATTTTCAAAAAATGTTTACTTCCCAAGTATCCCTTTGAATATATTTTCCAAAACAATTTGAATTTTTGATATTGGGCATCAAACGAAAAATTTATGGTCAAAATACTAATGGGGTGTCAAGCGGGCAGCTTAGGAATAGAGCTGGGATAATCAATTTTTGGATGTATTATTGGACAGATATTGAAAAATAGTTTCATTTCTATATCCCCTTATGAATATAGTTTAAAATTCAATTTGAATCACTCCATTCTGATATCGTATGCAAATTTTATGACCAAAATATTGAATGCCTATCACAAATGAGCATTCCTAAAACTCTGTTTCGTAGACTGTTCATTGCCCTATTTGACCCATGAATTCTTATTGGATTAAAAAATTGTTTCTATTGGATATACCTACATGAATCTACTTTCATATCCAATTGGAATCACATCCATCCATTATCAAACGAAAAACTTAATCCTAAAATTGTGACTGTTGGTTTAGTCCAGAATTCGAAAAACATCTTGTCATGCAGGCTGTTACTGAGCAATTTGGAATATCATTACATAAAATTTTAAAAAACTATTTATAAGGGACATATAAATATAAATTTACTTTCTTTTTTCTTTGGATTAACTCAAATCGGATAAGGAACGAAGAATTTATGATCGAAACATTGCTAGTGAGTCTAATTTGTCATCTTTCTCCCACATGTATAAATTGAATTTGATTCATTGATTTTTTTTCTTGGATTTGTTATATAATTAAATGCTTGTTATTTTTTCTTCATAATTTTTTGATTAAGAGAGACAAATCACCTCTCTTATTCCATCATCTCAAGTTTTATTGCAAGCAAGTGCTAGGTTTTTCCAGGTCCTTGGAAGAAGAAGGTCAATGCATGCATGAGTGACTCTTGAATACTTTTTCTCAATTTGAAAATGGATTGAGCACATAAAAAATGGATAGATTGATGTGAAAAACATACCAATTTTCCATAAGTCAAGTCCCATTGCTACATGACAAGAATCCTTTACCAATTGCTACCAAAAGAAATCTCTTAAGGAGCCAATTGCACTATGGTAGATTCATTCACCCTTCTCATTTCATAACTCTAAAAATCCATTCATAGCGAAGTCCCATTGTCCACTAATTAGGTAGTCAACCTTAAGTTTTTTATTTTCCATCACTACTACATCACGACTTCACATATACTTTCCACTTCTGAGTTTCATGTTGGTTCTATTTTTCACTATGATTCTTCACAATCATTTATTTTGTACTCACATTGGATGATGTGGAATTCATTAAGTTCTACCTTCCAATGGTCTTGTCCAATCAACTCGAACACATCATATGGGATCGAGATTAGAGTTTTATAGTGCCCTAGTATCTGCATGAATCAATGGCATATTTCCTTCTTGTTATTCATGGGGATTCATCAATGCCTCATGATTGACAAATCTTGCAGGTGACTCGACTCCAACACATTCATTCGTACATGTCAATATGAACTAAGGTACTTTAGAGCTCACTTTCATGAAAGGTGAGTTGCTTCACATTGGTTAACACAATACATTAATGCCTGGTAATACTATGATTTCTTTCCATGCTCGAATTTAGCACATTCATTCACATGGTAAGAATTGTACCTCGGTTTTGTAGCAGCTGAAGATTATGTGATATGATGGTTTCAATAGTGACTTGCATCATCAATTGTTTCAGTATTTTTTGAATTCCTTTCCACTTTCATTACATCAGTTGATTTTCATAATAAGAGAAGAATCTCTCTGCTTTTGGGGTAGAATTCCTCCTCCTCATTTGTCTCGACAGCTAGTCTTACATGCAATCAACACAACATCATTTTAGATCAGATTCAGTCTCATTCAATTTCAGCTCTCATATACATCTGTCTCAGCAACAGATTGGCCTACATAGCTCCAGTAGACATCAGTCCATTCATGTCAACCAAGGATTTGATGGAGGTAAAGCTTGCGTTAAAATAGCATGAGTTTTGATTTATTAAAGATTTAGGAATATGTCATGAAGAACCACTAAGCATTATCCATTTCCATTTTCTATAGATCATTTTATGTCCATCCATTTCCATCCTCTCCCACTAAATTCTAAGCCTGTGATAATTCACGCACATCAAAATCAAGTCCTTCCCTACATTCCCTAGCATTCAAAGCATGAGAAGATGCCTTGTTGCTGCCACACAAGAACAAGAAGTAGGTAGAAAATATATGTTGCTATTAGAAGCATCCCATTCAACACATGTGAGGTCCCACAAGTTACTCAAAGAAACATAAATGGCTACCCACAAGAGCCAACAATGAGAAAAGATTCTCTGCTCTCACACAACAACCAGCGGTAGGAAATTAATCAAATCTTTTATTGAATAATTAGTGTGAAATGAAGGCATGCTATGCATTCCGTTTATTGGATTCATGGTTTATTGATGCATATAATACTCCACTTCCACACAACTATTGAAAAGTTAAACTTGGCATTTTGATACCATGAGCTGATTTGAATTAGGTTTGATGCTATCACAAAATTTATATGCATGATATTTGTTGAGTGATTGAGAGCCATATAAATCTGATATATACATTTATGTAGCAACATCATAAAAAAATCTATGTTATATTATTTTGCATGGAGCAATGGGCTAGCTGTTAAAAGTGAAAATGTTTGTGAAAATTTGAGAATCATTGAATGCTGCATATATTGGTTTATATCTTCCAAGGTATCAAAAAATGACATGTTAAGTTTGGGGTATATGGCTACTTTCCAACTAAGATAACAGCTCCTACTTTTCATGAGGACATGGAAAATTATTCAGTTTGGGGGAGGAGCTACTATGCTTGCTGGTTTGTCATTCACATTCATATTTCTCATGCATATTGTTTGTTATATAAAATGCAGAATTTGAATTGAGAATATCTCACAAACCATGCATTGGATCCTCATGAAACTTTGAAAGGAATGCATAACATCATGAAGAACAAATACGGCAAGTTTTAGCTCAATCAAATGCATGGTTTTCAAGAAAAAACCCATCATCACCTACAACCAATTTGAATTTTTCTTGAAATATGTGATGTGGGTAGCTGTGATTTTTGGTGTGGAGATGAATTAGAATGGTATAAGCTTTCTTGAAAATTTTTATCCAAACCCAGTTTGTATTTTGTGAAATGTTGGTTGAGGAAGTTTAGCTGCAACACATCTTTATTCATGTTTGTCTACAAAAGTGCAGAAATTGAAGTGAGCATATCTTGCAATTGGTAAATTGGATTCTCATAATTTTTGGAAAGTAAGTGCATAATATCAAGATGAATAAACCTGGTAATTTTCAGCCCAATACAATGCACAATTTTCGATAAAATGGTCATCATCACATACAACCAATTTTCATTTTTCTTGAAATGCATGATGTGGGTAGCTCTGATTTTTGGTGTGGAGATGCATTAGAATGCTAAAAACTTTATTGCAAAATTTCATCCAAACCTAGTTTGTATTTTCTGAAATATTGGTTCAGGAATTTAGCTGCAACACAAGTCCAACACCTGTAAATCAATAATAAAATCCTATTTGGAAATGCCCACCATGTACTATTGCTATGTCCATAAAATAATTAGATGACATGGATCTGTTCCTTGGGTAATTTTCCACCTAGCCATGGTCTCATATTTTAATATGATTTTTAATATATTAGGATTGGTAAACTTAATTGTCATGATTTTTGGTGTGAAAAGCATTGGCTAATTATGAACATGCTTGCAAAATTTCAACAAAATGCACCTTGTACTTGGGGATAAAATGGTATAAGAAGTTCATTTTTATAATGGCTACAACACTGTCAACTTCTCCATTTTTAAGTTGCAACTCCACCACACTTACAATTTCGTAGCTGCGACTCCACCAAACTTACAATTTCGTAGTTGTAACTCTGCCAATTTTTCAGCTGTAACTCTTCTGACTGCAACTCCTCTTGCATAGTAAATTGAAAAGCAACAAGTGAATGAGTTCTTCTAGTTGAATGTTGCACAAGTATTGGGTTGCATGAGGACATGCAAAAAGTTCAGTTTGGGGGATATATTGGGTCACGAATTTGTCTATATCTTCATCACCCATCAACATATATTTCATCCCTCTTCTTCATATCATTATCCATTTATCATTCTGTTTTCCATCTATCTGCTTAAACTACTATAAAATACCATATTACTTCCATTGACGCTTTAGTTGTTAATCATGATTATTTTCCTTTATTTTTAATGAATTGAAGATTATTATGCATATTTTTACTGATGATGGTTTATGGAGTGACTTTCCATATTAACAAAAGAAACATGCATGGTTCAGGCCTCCGGCTCATGATCAAATGGCCTTAACAAAAACTACATGACAAAAAAGAACACTTGATTCGTGTCTTTATTTGCAGGTAGATGGAAACGAAACTCAAAATCGAGGACATGGGATTTGTGCGTAACGACCTCAATTACTTGCCATGCGAGGAAATTGCCAAACAAGGCTATTGTTTAAGACATACAACTGGTTCTATTAACATGTAATTCTTAGATTTACTATTGCAGCTGGTTTTCCAAATTAGAAAATTTGTTGAAACATATCAAGTTGGGGATTTGGTTTCTCATTTTCTTGAGAGAATTTTATGTATAAATATGTAATCAATCTCATGAGAAGGGGGGAATAGAGAAAGCAATGTTATGCTGTACGATTTGATCTAGACTCTGTTGTAATGATTTCAATCTGATAATACATGCTATCAGTCTCTTAATTCTAGAGTTCTAGACTTTCATTGTGGAGATCTAGCTCTGCTCAGTGGAGGAAGGGCCCTCTTCCCTCAGCAAATGCTGATAGTGTTGATTGTAAGTGTGTTATTGTTTATATTTTCTTATTATCTAGTTCAAGATTTTATTCATTAGATTTATCATAGTTTTATGATTTCATTCATTAAATTTTCCATAGTTGTTTTCATGTTAATTCGTTTGATAGATCGTTGGCCAACATAGCATTTATTTCAGATTTATGTAGTTAGATCTTACTTCACAAGAATTGATTTTGTTGAAGTTTGATTAGATTTACACTTTGGATTTATGAATAGGATTGGGGTTTGTTTTCTTTTCAAGAAGGTGGGATCTAGTTTATAAAGTGTTTCGATTTCATACCAATAGATCAATAGTGTCAGGTAGAAATTGTGCTTGCATAGATCTTGCACGATACATTTGAAATAAAAGACTTCCTCAGGTTGACAATTTATGTTTTCGGATTTTAAACTATTTAATTAATTAGACAATCAATCCGACCAACAACATCGAGAGGGAGAGTTAAGGAGTTAGAGGTAGAGACCAATGAGGGTGTTAAGAGATTGGGGTAAGTGGACAAAGCGAGAAAGAGAGTGATACAATGTTTTAGTAGGTAGGGAGATA
>LPNX010816162.1:20744-40150 GCA_001517045.1 Pseudotsuga menziesii | reverse complement strand
GGAGGGAAGAGGGGGGGTGTTAGTGGTAGGGGGTGACCTATGGATATGTAATGTGGGTGTCTCTAAGAGAGAGAGAGAGAGAGAGAGAGAGGGTTGGGGAATATATTGAGGGGTGGGGGCTAAGTGTAGTTGTATGAGTTAGGAAGGAAGAAATAGTGGAGAGATAGGTTTTAGGTGTTAGGATTGAGAGAGAGTTTATAGGGGGATGTGTGTGTGAGAGAGAGAGGAAGAGAGAGAGATAGAGAGAGAGAGGAAGGGAAGTTTTGGGGTTTTGGGGGGGGTGGGTGCTAAGTGATTAGAGAAAGAACATTAGGGGGGGGGGTTAAGAGTTAGAGGTAGAGAGAAAGGGTTGTGGGTTTAGTGGTGGAGGGGAGGGGATATGAAAGTGTTAGTGGTAAGGGGGGACATAGGTGTGAGAGAGTGAGAGAGAGAGAATGAATGGGGTGTTGGGGTGTTAGGAAGAGAGAGGAGGGGGTAAAATGAAAGGACAAGAAGAGGGGGAATTAAAGGTAGGAATAGGTTAGTAAGAATTAGTGGCATGAGGGGAGTGGGGGGACATAAAATAATAAAAGTATTGGTATAATTAGAAAAAAAAACAGTCATTGTAGTATTTAAAACCTGCAGGCCTTTTTCTTCAATAAAACATGCATCTATTTTGCTTTAATAAAGCACGCTCCAGTTTTTCTTCAATAAAACATGCACTCGTTTTTTTTAAATTCAAAAATGTATTCCCTCCAATTTATAAGGCTGAGCCTCTACCCATGCTGGCGTCGCATTCTTATGCATATGTGTCTGCTTCGGACTTTGCTTCGGATTCAACATGCCTATGCCTTGGAGTATGATCAACCATGGCTAATTGAGCATTATATCTAAATTTTCAATATGCTCGTGTTTAGCCGTTGGTTACAGTATGCTGCACACCTCCATTTTTTTGTAAAATTTTAGAAATAGATATGGTTTTTTTTGCAGATTCCAACTATGTAATTTTTAACAAGAATATATTTTTTTCTTATTTATCTTATGTCATCACTCCGCAACTCAAAAATATAGTATTAGTGTTTCGTCCATATCTCTTTTGTTTCTCAACAATTTTGAAAACAAATTCTACGATGCACTAAATAACACCGACCTCTACATGCTATAAAAAACCCATTTCCAAATAATTGGATTAAGACATTCAAACGCTGCACCCACAATTGACATACCGTTTTCGAGGTTTGATCACTTAGATAATTAAAAAAAATTAAAAAAATATTTTTATCATTGGAAAAATAGTTGTACACTAGTACTCTAGGTTCTATATATGTCTACCAGTTTTCGTAAGTTTATTCCATCATTTAGTCACTCAAAGACTGCACCCACAAAAACACATACCTTATAATTTGTCCCAAAAATAAAAATTCCCCATTAAAAAATATCTAACTTTAGATAGTTAAGAACATTTTCAATAGAAAAAAAAAACATATTTGGAAACACCATTTAATTTCCTACATTTCTTGTTTTTTACTCATGGCAAGGTTCATTATGTAAGTGTCTCAAAACAGATTCCATGTAAGTTGATGGATTCCTATTTTTTCATTTTTCTATTGCATTGAATGCTTCAAAAGAGACCCTCATCAGCTTACACACACACACACACACACACACACACACACACACACACACACACACACACACATATACATATACATATATATAACCAATGCTACTTTAAAAATCACATGACAAAAGATTTTAGATTTATACAAGGACAATGGAATGGATTCTTCACACACGATCTTATTTCACTGAATAGCAAAGGTATAAACATTTAAAGGTAAAATTTGCTCCATTTCTAATTAAAAACATTCCAAGCAGAAATCTTTATTGAATGTAGTATCATTTTCTTGAACGCAAGATCAAAGAGAAATAATAATAGATTGATAGATCAACAGTAGCCATGAAAATTTCATAACATTGTTGTCACATTGATAGATAAGAGAAATTTCCACTAAATGAGAGATTTAGCACTATTAAGTGAACAAGGGGAGTTGCTAAAAGAGACAAGTCCCTCCCTTATGCAATTCATATTTCAAGCAACTGATAGATGAGAAGAAACATATTGTCTTTCAATAATACAGGATTTTTCTTAGCATGCTACAACAAAATGTAATAATATGTTCCTAGTATCGATTGCCCTTTCTTCTTATTGACTTGGATCAACCAAGAGAGATTCTTATCGTGAATGTGTGTAATGTTTATAGCGTGGGAAGTTGCATCTTGTATTATCTATTTGTCATTGTCCTGTAACATGATATTTTAAAAATTGCAGTTGATTTTGAAGTTGTTGTGCATGTGTGTAATGTTTATAGCATGGGAAGTTGCAGCTTGTATTATCTATTTGGCATTGTTCCGTGACATGATATTTTAAAAATTACAGTTGATTTTGAAGTTGTCGGTGCATAATGTACAAAAAAAACTTTGATTTTTTTCAACAGTTGCCTACAATATAAATAGTTGGATAATATAAATGGTTGAACACTATAAATGGTTGGAAAAGTGTTAAAATTGTAGATTTTTCTTACACTACTTTTATTTTTTTATCAGGTTGGAAGAAATATTCATAGAAAAATAATAAATTTAAGTGAATTCACTTGTGCTATCCACTACAACTCAGAGGAGATGTATAGATAACAAATTATATGATTACACATGCCTACAAGTATTTGGAGAACATACACATAAACATCACAATAAATTCTCATATTTTGGGATTATTAGGTATAGTAAGTTCAAATTTTGAATTAAAATTTGAAAACATGTTAGCACGATACTATTGAAGTCAAAAAGTATGAATCATAGAGCCACACCATCAAGCAAAACACTCACTAGAGAATCTGAAGCTTGCTTTCGAACTAGTGGTTTGGATGCTTCTTGTATAATTGCTAGTTATGAACCAATCTGCATTGAGGCCCTTTCTTCCTAAGTGGCATGGAGTGGATTAGTCTATGCATGAGTTTGTTAGCTTATAAGGGTGAGGGGACATTGAAATTTATACATGCATAATTTCTTTTTAAGTGTCGGTCATGCTTTCGATATTGTGATGGTAAGCCCGGTGGGTGTTACGCTTTATCATGATGATATATTTGGGGAAGCATTGTGGCATGTCACCAAAGAAAAAAAAATGTGAGCTACATCCGGGAGAATCAATCGTGACTGAGAGCCTATGTGCCATTTATGCAACATCAAGGATGCCAAATGTTGAGCGATTTATTTCTCCCTACCAGTCATTTGTTTTGTAGAAGAAGACACCAAAGGTTTTAAAGTGCCATCAATAAGGTTTTTTTGAGCCATACATGGGGGCTTCAATTGTTGACCAATATCATATCACGCTAGTTCATATTGTGGGTTTTAAAATTATCAAAAATCGAACCAATATATTGTAGGTATTGGGGGGATGAAGGGTTTAAGGTGGGGGTGGGTAGGGTGGTTTATAAGGATTGAGGTATAAAAAGGGGTGGGGAGGAGGTTTTAAGTATTGGGAGGGGGTTTCAACAAAAAGAGTTTGGGTCAATATCTCTCGAAATTAAGGGTATCCTTTAATATCCCACGATCACATGTGCTATGTGAGAGGTTCACTAAGTGAAGTCCCCGTGTTTGGAGTAAGTTATAGGTTTTTATTTACGCATGGCCACGATTGCTGAGAACCAGGATCATTTGGCATAGTTGGGGCTCCAAAAACAGGCAGAAGATCTTTAAAAAAATAAAAAATCGCAGACAGTCTAAAAAGAAATACCCGGATGAATCTCTAGCATGGCCGAGAACACTGAGAACCAGGTTCCATTGGCACTGTCAAGAGTTCAAAAGCAGGGATGAGATATGAGAGAAATATTAAGGGTCAGACAAACCTTGAACAAATTCAAAAACCACTCTCCTCAAAAATCAAAATCTGTGTTTGAAGATAAAAATCCCATTCGCCTTTCAAAGTGTTTGAAAAATAGAACTTCCATCACCTCATACAGTGATTGCAAATCGCCCCCTTTGCATACTAGAAATAACGGAATTTTCCAGTTATATAGTAAGATGAATCATCCTTACGGAACAAGAATATGGCACATAATATAGTTCATGGAAATGCACAACTTCCCAGATGTTACCAGGATGCTTTATATGTGATATGTGATAGTAAAAGCGGAGAGGGAATTTATGGCATTGATGCAGTAGAAATTTGTTGTCATTTTTGTAGCGAGAAGAAGATCTCTAAGGAAGAAAATTATGAACATTGTGTTAATGGGGACATTACAAAGGCCTGCATACGCAAAACAGATTGCTCGATATGTCATTCTAATATTGGCATGTTTTGTAGGACTTGCTTGAAATTGCGTTATGGGGAAGATATTGAGTAGATGCCAGAAAATAAAAATTGGATCTGTCCACATTGTTTACAGAAGAGAGGTATTAACCCATATTGGATTTGTAACAGTATTTTTGGCTTGAGAAAACTTAATATTACATCTACTAGCATTTCAATAATTAAAGTAGGAGAGATGGGATTTGAATCTGAAGTATAATATTTAGTTAAATTCTCTGAAGTGCATCTTATGTGTGCCTGTGGGTATGAAAGTATGCAAGCCGGAAGAGCTCCCACAAGCCCCTCAATTCTAGCTAAAGGAGAGGAGTGCTATTGCAGAGCATTGTGTCCTTCTGTAAGTGTTTATTGCAATATATATAGTTAAATTTAGAGAAGAGAGGTAATAACCCATACTAGATTTGTAATAGTCTTTTTTGCTTAAGAAAACTTAATAGTACATCTACGGGCATTTTAATAATTAAAGTGAGATAGATGAAATGGGATTTGAATATGAAGTATAATATTTAGTTAAATTCTTTGAAGTGCATCTTATGTGTTGCTGCCGGTCGAAAAGTATCCAAGAAGGACCAACTTCCATGAGCCCCTCAATTCTAGCTAAACGAGAGGAGCACTATTGCAAAGCGTTGTGTCCTTCTATAAGTGTTTATGGCACTATTGCAGAGCGTTGTGTCCTTTTAGTTCTTGATTGAGAATTGTAATCCATGTATGTAGCATAGATACATACATGTGATGAATGAAATAACACTTTTCTTATACTCATAGGACAGGAAAACTCACAAAGTAGAATTGTTGAAAATTTATTGGACGAATTTTTTTTAACAAAGTAAATCCTTCTACACGACCATTAGAAATTTGTTTAAATGTGGTAATATTGTATTGAATTGAATTCTTTCGTAACACAATTGAAAATATGGAAATGAGATTACCTCAAATCATGGAGGTTGTAGCCGCTCATTGTTCTTTTTCCATTAGCTCTTTTTTCATTAGTTGTTGTGTTTCCTCTACCTGTTAGGCTCATATATCGCCTATATCCACTCTGGCTATGTGCTATAAATGGAGGATGTTCATGGGGAAGTTTCTATGATTATGATTAAAATGAAGTAGCCCTTTCTGAAAGCTCATTAGCAGACAAATTTGAAAGCTCTAGATGGGAGGGAAGTTAAAGGCGATAGAAGGAGCCTGGTGTAAGTTTAAGGTGGTGGTGGGAGGTGTTGCATAAAGCGGATAACAGATTGAAAGGACCCTGAGAGCCATCATTTATCCACTTGCCACAACACCTCGACACAATTTCCACATAGAATCTTAAAGGAGGTAGTGCATCAACTAGCAACTTGCAAAGTATATTAGAGAACAAAATAAATATTACATTTAATGTTAGAGAAGTAATGCTAGAGTAATCTCTAGCATTACAACGCTTAAAAAAAACTACATGGTCACTACCTACCAATGTACATTTTAACATAAGGTTTTTCTATGAACAACCTCGGGATGAGGCCAAATAAGAGGGCAAAGTTTGTAATTGGCTGATATAAAGTACCCTTCATTTTGATTAGTCCCTTGAAATTTTTAGTCAAAGTCTAAAATGAAGAACTTAGGATAAATGGTTTGAAACTTGCTTCGATTTGTGTGCCAACATATTGAATATGACACTCTAATATTTCTACCTATGGTTAAATTGAACTCTATTAGAATAAGCTTCCAAGAGTTGGCATCAAAGAATAAATTTCGATGTAGATAGGGAATTGAAGCAAACATTTAAACTGTAAGGGTTGCAGAAAGATACTAGAATTACTTTGTCATTATCTCTCACATCGCAATGAAGTTAATAATTCAATTTTTCATATAGTAATAATGGAGTAGAAGGGTGTTTTCAATTTTGAAAGGCATATTAAAATTGAGAGAGTCTCTAAGCATGAGAAATTCTTGGTGTATAGGAATTGAAGCCTTAAAATGAGGGATGGAGAATTTGTGAATTCAAGTATGAGATAATTTCGAGTGCCAATAAGTACACAATGAGATAGGGATATGACATAGGGGATAATCCGAGTGCTAGAGATAAATGCAAAGCAAAAGCCATAAGCCCACCATAAGAGAGAATGGTAAAATAAGGAAATACCCACTATGAGAGGGCAGTGCAAAATTAATGAATGCTACACTCAATATGAAAGAGGTGTGAGAATTTTTATGAAAACCCAAGCTTCTAGTTCCAACTTAAGCTTGAAAAAAGCTCATTCCAAGTCTCCATATATGCAGAGTAGTTAATGGACATTCAGTTTTTGGACACTGAACATTTATGTGAACAATTTCCTTTCCACCCATAGAATGATCCAAAATTTTTGAAACCCTACCAAGTTCCCTAAGAAATGAAAAAAAATTGGTGTATAAATCACTAGGTGAAACGAGGTTCAAAATTGAACCATTTTGTAGCAATTCGAAAGGGTTTTTTCATATCCGTATGAGAAGTGCAAAGTTAAAATTTGTCGGCAGCTACTTCAACAGTTGAAACGTTAACTTATTGAGGTGAAGACAAAGAAAATAGAGTACTCATTGTCATTAAAAATATAAACATAAATTCTATATAAATTTTATAACAAAATCCTTGAATCACACTTCTAAATTTTCGGTTAAAGTAATTTATTTCTGTTGTTTCTATTTAACACCAAAAACAAAAAAAACAAAGTAATTACCTCACATATGGAGACATGCACGAAGACACGCACAAAAATTAGAGAGCATGTCCACTAAAAAGAAAAGCTTTCCAATACGCCGCGGCAGGAGATTAGAGATGAAGTACGACTAGGAAATTGGATTATCAGAAGCCTTCCAATATTCTATCAATTTAGTGAAACTATAACTTTTAACAAAATTTATATGAAATATTTTTTTAAAATCATACTTAACCATAAGTGACTTTTCTTTTATAAATTTAATCTTTTAAAATATTAAAAATTAGACATGCGAAAGGGCAAACAAAGTTGAAGAAAACGACTTGAACAATGACCCACCCAATGTTTAACAAAACCGGGGAAGGCCAGTTCAGCAATGGCCAACAACATGTTTAACATGATTTATAAATCACACAAAATCCTTGAATCATTGCTAATTATATATTTTATGTAATTTTAAAATAAGTTATTTCTGTTCTCTATTTAACACCCAAAAGCAGAAAGAGCTATATACAGATGTGACATATCAAGACAAGCCCATGTGACTTATGAGACATCCATAAAAATTAGCCAACTTCCCCTTGGACTAGCTGCAAAGCATCTGGCTGGCTTTTAAAGTTAATCCATCAAAAACCTATGTACACCACTCGTTTTAAATTCGCACAATGCTCAGCTTTTACTCCAAACTGCTTTCAAAACCATTATCCACAATAAACTCTATGAACTATTTACCAAACATTAAGGAATAACTTCTGAGAAGCAAATTCTCACGATACACAATCAACTACCATATAAAGACCTAACCAAACCATCAAAGTTCCATAAAGACGAAGTAAGGAATACAATTTTTCCTTGATATATAGAAATATGTTATCTGTAAACGAATATCTACTTTAATCATGGAATCCTTTTCAACGCATGGAATTTTGGTCTCTGATCTCCACCAAAGGCCAACTAAATTACGCCCGAATCTCAACAGAGTCCGTGACAAACCTCATTATCAATATACTCTGATGCTGACATCACTCATCTTACTTTATCTCGAACTGTGAAGCGTGCCGTAGTTTAGAGTTCGAATAAATTCAAACACAGAAAATCAAAATTGTCATAGGCGTGAGCTTTTACATCACGCATTGCTGGTAGTCCGATTGGTGCAAATGGTCGGGTGGAAAGCTAACGTCATAACTAACTGGAGTTTAATTAACATATATATTACAAGACAAGACATTAAAAAAAACTTAGAAGTTAATTTCTCTTTTGTCAAGTATGATTAGAAGCTACATAATTTTATTTAGTAATTTGTAAGTCGCATACTACTAACCATAATTAGTTTTCCATCTTACAAATTAATGAGTTAAAAACATAGATTAATTATTTTATTTTACAGCATGTCTATGATTCTGAGAGTTGTTTTCTTACTCCAATCCATTATTCATGGTTAGCCACTGTGGTTATATTGAAGTGCAGTTAGTAAATCATTAGATAGCGATACGATCGCTTGACTCTCAAACATGCAAGTCAATCAGTTAGTATGCTTTACCTTCGAGAAGTGATAGTCTCCATAGAACCTTTTGCTGTATCATAATTCATTGGTCCACTTGTTATGACAACAGTTACAATGGGTTCATGTCTTAATTTTATTTTATTTAAGCTGAAAAACAACACTCTTGTCAATGATTTGAAGATTCTTGATGGGTGGAGTTTCAACCTTGTTCTTTATACGTCAGAAAATTTTAACATTTATAAATCTAACATTCACAGATGCTAAAAATCTCTATTTACACATAAAGAAAATATATTACAAACATATTCGTAGATGCTAAAATCTCTACTTAAACATATGAAAATATATTATAAACATATTCATACAATACTTATGGGAATTTTTATTTAAACGCACACAAATATATATATATATAAAATTTCATTAACTTTTATATATAAATATGCCAATTAAATTTGTTTATTAAATTGACAAATGTATATATATATCCTTTTTTTAATAAAATCAATCCACCCTTTTAGCAATTAAAACTCTAATAACTATTATTGTTGGCATTTATTTAAGTTTATTTTTATGGAATATTTTTCCAAGTTTCTTAAATGGGGGAGCGCACATTGGAGAAATGGAGGAGCTCACATTGGAGATATGCGGAGATCACTCTCAAATAGAGTTTAAGATACACCATGTAAATAGAGTCTAATTCTTCAATAATTCAACACACTTCAACATTATGTGAATCCATGTATAGATATTGTAATGGAGGAATGTGAGCAAAGGACCCTATTTCTTTATGATTAAGGAGGGGATCAATTATTTCAGGATTTCAAGACCAACATACAATTATGCAAGAGTGAATTATTAGTTATATATTGGGATCATATTGATCAATATCACATTGCCCCCTTCCTCTAGGATTGTAACCCTTCCTTGTACCTTGAATATCAAACTTGATCCTTGAAGTACATTAGTAAACACCGATTCTGATGAAACTTCCTAAACCAAGCATTAAAATAAGGTAAAATTAGAAAATAGTTATCATGCTTAATTAGTGATTTTGCTTGACTAAAGGGTACATTTTGATTAAGGTCATGATAGAGGACTTCAACAAACAACACCAACAACATCAAGCTACATAGAGAGGTATATGCGCTTGATTAAATTACAAACCTTTAACCTCATACATGATAAAATCCACTGAAAACATTGAAATACTGAAATCCTAAAAAATATTAAGTTAGCTGAATAATAAATGGGATCTAAAATTCTACGTTTTGCATATATGAACTCTGCTAAGGTTGGAACCACTCTCAAGCATCCTAAAAAAATTAATGATTATGCTAAAAAATTAAGTAAAAGGATAAAAAAAGACAAATAAGGAAAATACCATTTTTACTTTAAGAGGCATTCCAACTTGGTAATTTCAGTGACGCAGATTTTAGCAATACAGTTGAAGAAATTTTGTAGGAAGGGTTTTCAGTTGTATGCAACTCATATTATGGAGGCATCAAAGAATGAAACTCCTAGGTTGGACGACTTTCAGGTATTGAAGGAATTCACGGATGTTTTTCCTAATGACATTCTAGGGATTCCTCCAAAGAGGGACATTGATTTCATGATTGAACTTGTGCCAGGAGCAGCACCAGTGTCCAAGACACCATACAGAATGAGTACGTCGAAATGTTAGAGCTGAAGATGCAGCTACAAGAGTTGTTGGAGAAAAAGTATATTAGGTCGAGTGTGTCTCCTTGGGGAGCACCAGATCTGTTTGTAAGGAAGAAAGATGGTACACTCAGGTTGTGTATTGATTACAGACATCTAAATAAAGTCAATGTGAAGAAACAATATCCTTTTCCTAGGATTGATGACCTCTTTGATCAAATGAGGGGATCAAAGTTATTTTCCAAGATTGACTTGAGTTCCGGTTACCATCACGTAAGAATCAAGGATGAAGACATTCACAAGACAACCTTCAGGACAAGGTATGGGAATTATGAGTTTGTAGTGGTACCATTTGGTCTCACAAACACTCTAGCTACATTTATGTGCCTTATGAACAATGTATTCAATAGGTATTTGGACAAGTTTTTTCTTGTTTTCCTTGATGACATTCTTATTTATTCCAAGAATGAGGAAGAGCATGAAGAGCATCTAAGGTTGACATTACAATTTCTTAGGGAGCACCAATTGTACGCAAAGTTGAGTAAGTGTGACTTTTACAGAGATAGGATTCATTATTTGTGTCACATTATCTCAAATGAGGGCATATTTGTAGACCTAGAGAATATTGAGGCCATTATCAATTGACCTACCTTGAGAAATGTGACAAATGTAAGATCTTTTATGGGGCTTGCAAGATACTACAGGAGATTCATTGAAGTATTCTCCAAGGTTGCACATGCCATTACTTCTTTGCAAAAGAAGGGAATAAATTTTGAATGGATAATGAGGTGTGAAGAAAGCTTTCAGCAGTTGAACAATCTTCTTTCCCATGCACCAATCTTGAAAGTTGCAGACCCAGAGATATATTTTGTGGTGTGTATTGATGCATGCAGTCGATGGCTTGGAGGAGTCCTTATGCAGGACAACCACATGATATGTTATGAGTCCAGAAAGTTGAAGGAACACGAGAATATCTATGTTAATCATGATCTGGAACTTGCAGCCATAGTACATGCTCTTAAGATGTGGAGGCATTACTTGATGGGCAGAAGATTTGAGCTAAGGACAAACCATTCATGTCTAAAGTATTTGTTTGATCATCCTACTCTGAATGCTAGGAAAGCTAGATGGTTGGAGTTTTTATGTGAGTTTGATTTTGAGATCAAGCATATAAAGGGGAAAGAGAATAAGGCAGTTGATGCGCTCAGCAGGAAGGTGCAAGAAATGCATGTGGAATTCGTTGGTGTTTTCCAATCGAAGTTGAGGTAGCATAGTGTTAATCATGTTGCTGAAGATGAATTGTATATGCAGGTCAAGGAAAAATTGCAGCAACAAAGCCTTGAAAAGAAGTATGAGGGATATAAATTGGAAGAAGATGGACTTTTTACTTATAGGAACGAAATTTAAATTCCAAATGTAGCATATTTGAGGAGAGTTGTTATGGATGAGATCCATCAAGCACCATATTCTTGTCACGCAAGATATCAGAAGACAATTGCTACAGCTAGAAAGCATTATTTTTAGCCGAGAATGAAAAAGGACATGGATGAATATATTCCAAGGTGCATGAAATGTCAGCAGGTGAAGGTTGAGCATCAACACCCGATAGGTTTGTTGCAACCTTTGCTAGTTCCAGAATGGAAATGGAAAGTTATTTCCTTGGATTTCATTACAAGATTTCCAATGACTTGGAGACAACATGATTCCATCATGGTTTTGGTAGACAAGTTGACAAAGGTAACCCATTTTATACCGGTCAAGTCTGCAGATGAGACTGGTGACATTGCAAAGATATTCATAAAGGAGATTTTCAAATTGCATGGATTTTCGAAGGAAACAGTCTCTAACAGAGATGTCAAGTTCACTTCCAATTTTTGGAAGGGCTTGTTTGCAGATTTGGGTACAAATATAAACTTCATCACCGCGTACAATTTTTTGACGGATGGGAAGATAGAGAGAGTTAACCAAGTGCTTGAAGACATGATTCGCATGTATGTGATAAACAAACCAACCAAGTTGGAATATTACTTACACTTGGTAGAGTTTGCTTATAACAATGGACATCAAGCATCCTTGGGGATGAGCCCATATGAAGCTTTGTATGGCAGGAGGTGTAGGACACTCGTGACTTGGGATAATCCAATGAACAGAGTTGTGATTGGCCTAGAATTACTCAAGGAGATGGAGTAGGAGGTTGTAAATATCAAGCAAAATCTGAAAGCATCCCAAGACAGATAGAAAAGCTATGACGATAAGCATAGGGTGAACAAAGAGTTCAGTGTTCGGGATCATGTTTACCACAGAGTGAGGGAAAATAAAAGTACCTTGAAACTTGGAATTTGTGTCAAGTTTTCACCCAGATACTGTGGGTTATTTGAAGTGCTTGAAAGAATAGGGCTAGCTGCATATAGAATTGCATTTCCAGCTAGCACTAGGTCTCATAATGTTTTTCATGTTTCTTTGCTTAAGAAATATATACATGACCCTAACCATGTGATAAATTGGGATGTGATTCAGGTGGAAATATAGGGAGAGTTCGGAATGGATCTAATGCGCTTCCTTGATAGGAAGGTCACCATGCTTCAGAACCGAGCCATAGGATAGGTAAAGGTGTAGTGGGAGCACTACAGTCCTAAGAGGCATGGGGACTTCACTTAGTGAACCTGTCACATAGCACGTGCGATCATGGGATATTAAAGAATACCCTTAATTTTTAGAGATATTGACCCAAACGCTTTTTGTTGAAACACCCTACCAATACTTAAAACCTCCTCCCCACCCATTTTTATACCTCAATCCTTATAAACCACCCTACCCACCCCCACCTTAAACACCTCATCCCCCCCAATACCTACAATATATTGGTTCAATTTTTTATAATTTTAAAACACATAATATGAACTAACGTGATAGGATATTGGTCAACAAGTGAAGCCCCGGTCCCAAGAGGCTACATGGGAGTTGGAGGATGCCATGCGATTGGCACATCCAATTTTGTTCAAATCTGCGAAGCACTGAGGGCAGTACCAGTGTAGCATTTTTGTTCAATTTTGTAAAGCACTGAGGACAGTGCTATTGAATGGGGGAGGGGAGTCTAACACCCTGGTTTTTACCCCATTATATCAATGTATATGATGTAAATATTATATGGAATCATGACAAGGAGCTCACGGCCAAGGCCTTGTCATTGATTAATGTTTTGTATATAGGAGATCATGGTTGATTCCTATGGATTATGTGCTAAAGAAAGCAGGTTGGTAAACATCATGTAAATATGAAAATTAGTGAAAAAACCACAGCCAGCTATGTCAATGCAATGAAAAATGAGATGGGCGCATGATTTTCCTAAGGATAAGGGGGAGGGAATGTTAACCTTGAACCAGTTTGGGAAAATCCATGTGTCATGGGGAAATCCCATTAAAACTATCAACTACACTTTTTCTTGTCTTTCTTCCCAACCATTTATTCTACCAGAAGGTGGTTGAGGTAGTTATTGCATGGAAGGGGAAGAGTATGGGAAAATTCGAATTGGGAAGAGCACCCAGTTTTGAATGTTGTGTTTTGCTTACATGGGAAAGAAAAACACCAGAACCGTATGCCAGTTCCACTCATGCATTACGTCTTCATTTTTGGATGCACATTGTGGTATCAATGGCGGGGCGTCTTGCTCATCCATCATTCTCTCCATTTGTGTGGAAGGTCTTCGGTAGTTGAGTTATTCTCTTGTGTATCCTTTGCATTCTGCAAGTGTTTTCCTTGAAGAGACTGTGATTGTTGTGTTGCAGCATTATCTTGAACTACAGAGTGTATGAGACCCTATTACTCATGTTCCAGAGTAAAGCTCGTGTTGTGGAGTCTTCTTGTGGTTGTTATGTTGTGCACTCTAGTTCGGGTCTGAGCTATGTACAAGACTTAGGAATGGGAGAGATGTAGAATGTGATTGATAAACCTAGTGTGGAACCTCACAATAAGATAAGAGTGGCTAGTGAACGTGCTATGCACATCCTGAAGAGCATTAGAAGGGAAGGTGTATCTTGAGTACTGTGGAGCAGAGAAGGGGACACTTATTTTTGTTGGGTGTGTAGGCAGTTGGGAATCCAGGTTAGATAGGTCTTGTGAAGGTGTTCTTAGCTCTGTAGATGAGCTCACTAGCTTAGCATTTCTTCCTACCCATTTCCTTAGAATCCTAATAAACCCAACTGGAAATATGGCTTAGTTGGTAGCCTAATAAACCCATATGTTGGGTTGGATGTGTCCTGTTACGTTTGACCTGGTGAGTAACATTTGGATAGAAAATCTAAGAAACCCAAATGTGAATGCTAGCTTGGCCAGGTAGCCTGATAAACCCAGTAGTAAGATGGCTTGATTGTGTACAGTATGATAAACCCATCTCTTGGCTTGACTGGTCCTTAAGGTGAATGTTGGCTTGACTATGAATAGTCTATGAAGCCCAACTGTGAGATGGCCTGGTTGAGTGGCCTGTGAAACCCATGTGTTGGTTGTTTCCCCTTGCATCTTGATAAACCCAGTTGTGTTGGCTTAGCTAAGTTTTGTTGCACCCTTGGGTATGTATGAGTCTGCTAGTGTTCTGTTATTCCTTGAGGAAATCACGCCCAACTCGGGGGTGGCAGTGTTGCTGAGAGATTTATGAGCGCACTAGCTTATGGTTAGGTGGAAAGTTGCAGCGACATAGCTGGTTGTGGGACAACTTCTTCTCAATATAATTGTTCTTGTCTATGTTAATCTCTACAATTGTACTTCTTGCATTGTAATTTCTTGATGGAATATGATGAACATGTTGGTTGTGTTGGACTGATGAATTTTTCCTTTCAATACCTGCAATTATAGGAATCTATGTATGTTTCCTTCAATGCATTGGTAAAGTAAGTTGCAGGGTTAGATTGTTGGATTAATGTTGGCTAGGATTGCCAAGTCTGTTCAAGACTTTGATTAGCAGGTCGAATTTCCGAGCAGAAACCCTCTTCCACAATGGTTTATTTCGTAGGAAGGATGTAGGATGCGGGATGCATTAGACATCTTTTGGAATATTTGGACCTCCACAAATTCCTTTCTGCAATTCCATTTCCACAACTTGTGGGATGCAGGACACAGAGATGTCTTTTTGTGAATTACGGTTTTCCACAAATTTTTGTTCCACAATGCACCTTTCCACAACTTACAGGATGCGGGATGTGAGACTGCAATTTTCATAACTTTTCGATCCCGTAACTCGGGATTTACGCATCGTTGATTTTTGTGGGTGGACTGTGAGCCGTTGATTTGATTTCGGATGTGGAACCCTTTGTGATCCTTGGATTCCATTACTATTTTTCTCCGTCGTCTGATCTCCTTTGAGATCTTTCCTTGCAGATGGTTGAACTGATCAATGGAAGAGCGGAGGGAGCGTGATAGTGGTGGAAATATCGAGAAGTGGTTCATAAACATGCCCTGTGTTTCAATGAACAATAAAAGTTCTCGATGAAATTTTTAATTCCGCATGATATGGGGTATGGGTACGTGACATATTTAATATCAAGTATTTTTTTTTCCACAATTTTTTTGAATATTTTTTTTTTTATAATTCTATATTTGTATTTTTTTATTTGTAATCTACATCATTCATGATTTTTTTTTTCATTCCATTCATTTTTTCTATGTCACCTAACATATTCTCATATTGATCTTTTATGTTCTTCAATTTTATTATTATTAGTAATTTATAAATATGATAATGAAAGGTAATTATCTTTTGTTCAATATTTTATCATAAATGTATAATTTGTAATAAAACAAAACATTTTATAATTACATAAATTAATGCACATAAAGATGAAACTTAAAAACTTAACACTTAAGTTTACGTACTTTAAAGGAGTTTGTACTGATGATAAAGTGTGTAATAAAAACCATAATAATTTTGAAATAAAATCAATATACCAAATTTTGAAAAAATATACCCAAATTAATTTCGATTTTTAACTTGATACATGGTAAGGAGGGGTATATTAATTTAATGCTATAGTTAATGCAATATAAAGGAAAGTATAGTATTTAAAAACTAATCATTTTTAATTTCTTAACCTTTTGAAGTTATGAAAAAAATATTTATGGTTCTCGCATGAAGTTGCTGACCTTAAAAGAGGAGATGGGGATTTCATGATGATTTCATGAACACGTTCACGTAGGAATGCGTGCACAATCTCAATAACACGCGTGCGATCCTTTTTATGTAGGTTTGGTGCCTTGCAAACTAACACGTTGACTATCACATATTTTTTCTTAGTAGGCATCCATAAGAGCATGCACATAGTTTTACAAAAGTGTGTATGCTCTTTAAAAGTATCCAAGTGATCTAAAAGTGTACATGCGCATTAAAAGCATGGTGAAAAATATTTTACAGCCTATATGATATTTAATGCTGTCGTCACCACAGTGTGAGCCATTGGATGTAATGGCCGTTGAGATTCAATGGCCTACACTGTGATGGGGTTGCATTAAATAGCGTATAGCCTGCCAAATATTGTTCGCCCTAAATGTACACACTTGTTTTTATAATAAAAAAATATGTCTTGGTATTTTGTCTATAACTTCATATCCATGAATCAATTTTTGGAGTTCTCTAGCTTGTTCGAAAGGTATTAAAGAGATTTCATTGATCATGTCATTAGTATTTTAATGTATACAAAAATATATTTTTGTTTGGAAAAAGAATAGAAAATTTATGTTCAAGTCATCATCAATGCCTCAAACCACTACAAAATCCCTCTAATAAAGATAGTTGGTGTTCGATGGTATTTGGGTGCTCTTATCAGTTTTTTAAATGAGAGATAAGTTTTAGGAGAATGACTACTGTAAGGGGAGGAAAAAAGGTAACTAGGCTCTCAATGAATCTCTAGGGCGCTTACACCATGAACAAAAGCTCAAACCATCACACGAGCCCCTTAATGGGGATGTTTGTCATCCAAGCTCAGTATGATGGATCATATAATAGATTGGACAATAGATATGGGTTTCAAGGTTTTATCAAAGGATGTGGGAACAAAATATGACCTTTGGTCCATATATGAATTGTCTAGGGACTAAATACCTTAAACAAGGCCTCAAATTGAAATGGATTCATTGTGTAGGAGATCATTATCACTAAAGTGCGATATGGCCATTGTTATGTGATTTTGTGCAATAGAAATGGGTCCTCGACCGTATTTGGAGAAGAAATTTAGGGAATTATATCCTAAGGTAATATTCTTCAGGTAATGGTCAATGATAAAGGCAATGAACCACAACATATAACCACAACATATACCCTTTAAAATGGATCTTTAGCATAGTTTTTTTTATATGGGCATTCAAGATATTTTGCATAGTTAGATGGCCTTGAAGATATTCACTCTATCAATATTTATTTTCTATATGTTTAAAAATAAATAAAAATATTTATATAAAACTTTAATTTCATAATTCTCAAATTTTAAATGATGAACACATTGAGTTAAACCTATATATATAACAAATGCTACTTTAAAAATCACATGACAAAAGATTTTAAATTTATACTCGCATAGATCCATTTAAAACGAGATCTACCAAGCACCAAGAGGGATCAAATCTCTAAAGGTGCAAACTGTTTTTTTTCGAGTGGAAATGTGTAATCTAATTTTTATGGTTTTAGTTTATCTAATTTATGTTCTTTTATATAATAATAATAATAATAATAATAATCTATTCTAGAATTCTAAATAATTTAAATTTAATTTAAGCCAACAAGTTTTTTTTAATAATATTTTATTATTTTTTATAAAAGACACGTGTCAATTTTAGAATGAGCATGGAATCAGGTACATATCTCTCTCCTACTGGGCTCTAGAAAATGCACCTCTTAGGTGCAAAAATAATATAAATTTAATTTAAGTCGACAAGTTATTTTTAATAATATTTTATTATTTTTTATAAAAGACACGTTCCAACTCTAGAATGAGCACGGAAGGAGTTACACATCTCTTCCCTACTGGGTTGTAGAATGTACCTCTTTGGTGCAATAAGGACAACGAAATGGATTCTTCACACACAATCTTATTTCATTGAATAACAAAAGTATAAACATTATCTGTAACCGTGAAACCTTTGGCTACATTAAATATGGATATATATTAGACATTTAAAGGTAAAATTCGCTCCATTTCCAATTCAAAACATTCCAAATAGAATATTTGTTGAATGCAGTATCATTTGCTTGAACAAAATATTAAAGAGAAAAAAAATAGATTGATAGATTTACAATATCCATAAAAAATTCATAACATTGTTGTTGCATTGATAGATAAAATAAAGTTCCACTAAATGAGAGATTTAGCATTATTAAGTGAATAAATATGACACTATAATATCTCTACCTATTTTGATTTCAATGACATACTTGGGATTCGATGGCATCAGTTTATTTTTGGAGCACCCATGTTCAAATATTGATCACCCATACTATTACTTTGGAAGCTGCTGCAGTTCACAACAAGATTTTAGTGGATCATGTTCATCCAACTCAATTCAATTTGATGATCCAGGCGTAAGAGTTAATGAGATCTTCATCTCTGTGCACTATGTGTCACAGAGATGAAGATATGATATCAACTTAAGGAATTTCGGGCATATTTTGAGCATTTATAAGGGTGATCATTAAATGAAATGGTTATATATATTTAATTAATGGTAGGGATTGATTTTGTAGAATGGGGTTAACTATTCCAGTTACCGAATTAGAAATAGGTGGACTTGTATGTAACAGGGGGACGATTAAACAATGATTTTCTAAATTAAATATAATAACAATTTTTGAACTTTAATGTGATTTTGCTCTATTACTTGAGTAATGTTTTACAAATTCATTTTTACTATAATTTAAGTTTTCTCTATTTATATAAAACATTTCTTGATTTTATTATGTGTTTGTAACTTAAGTTAATTATGCAGGTCATTTAAGGACTTGTGGTCCTATTGGAAAAGCTCCGCAAGGAAGACCATAAGCCCTTTTCCTTTATTTTTTTTATGTTAGCATAAATAGTTTGATTAATTATTCTCATTGATTTTATGTCCACTTAATTAGTTGTAAAAATTTAATTTGGTAGGATTAATAGTAATTGTTAAAAAGAATTTCTTTATGCTCTTGTAATATCCCCAATTTTGGACCTAAAACTTACAGGCATGAGCTTATTGATTATGATGTTGTCTTGAT
>LPNX010816162.1:8602-20107 GCA_001517045.1 Pseudotsuga menziesii | reverse complement strand
GCTGCGGAACACATGAAAAAATAATATTTGGAAGTGTTCAGCATAAGACCTGGAGCCTTCCATGTTGATGTTGAGCATAAGCTCTGGAGCATTGGATCCTTGGCCATTGTATCCCTAGCTCTATCATACAAGTACATCCTAGCATTAGTATTGAGAGAAGAACTCTAGAATTGCACTAAATTTGTAACTCCCTATTAATGCATTGAGTATGGGCTCTAGTAAGTGCTAGGCGTTAATCAAAAGAATTTAATAAATTCCAAGTGAAAACAACTTGAGAAAAATATTGATCTCATCACACTTATTTATAAGTGATTAAATGAAATTTTGAATTTTTGTATTCTCATTAAGTACTGAAGAACTACCGCGTTATACGAGGGAAAGCCAACATGTAAGGATGTTTAGAGTTTCTTAGCCTAGTATACCTAACCATCTACCTATTTGACCTTAATGAAGAATTGTCATTAAGTCTAGGGATCGTGGTATATGATGCCCAAAGACAAATGTTAACAAATGTTATATTATTATGTATCTTATACATGGTATGTATAAGAATAAATATAGTAATAATATTAATGATGAAAGAAAGAAAGAAAGAAAATCTCCATCCATTATTATTTATTATTTAAAGATAATAAATAGTCTAATATCTACAAAATTCTAATTAGGAACTAGTTGAAATTTTCTAAGTTAAAGTATTTAAAAATTACCCAAATTAAGTGAAAAGAGTTAAATTAAGAAACCAAGGTTTCTTGATTTAATTGTCCCTTTGACTGAAAAAGTCTATCTATAAAGTCTCAAGCCAAGGAAAAGCTTGAGGTCTTGATCTATCGTTAGGAGGAGTCATGTTCTACCTATTTTGCTCTCAAGAAAATTCTTGGAGAACATTTTCCTAGAAGGAAAAAAGAGAAAATATCCATACCTCATATACGAGATAAGAAACCCTACCTTAGGAGCTCTAAGCTACTTGCATGTTGGATTCCAGCTTGGGGGGATCCGGAGTTAAACCAGGAACGGTTACAGGTCATGGTTTGGTGGAACGTGGTCGTTCCCAAGTGATTTGGTCATAAAAAATAGAGGTCAGAACTACCTTTGAATTGTTAATGCTGGTTATTTGAGTGTGCAGGTTCAACCATTAAACGAGCTTCAAGTTACAAGCATAAAGCCCTAGACTGCCTATTCCATTTTTCTGTAATAAATGATGGCAATGTTAGGAAAATGATTACATTGCATTTCTTAACCCTCTGTATTTATTTATTTATTTAAAATTTGCTAGGTTTTGCATTTTTAAATTATAACCCTAGGCTACAAGTAAATTTATATACCAGAGTTATCAAGGGTTTATTCATGAGTTTTCTTCTGCAAGTTTAATTCATTTATAAATATTTATCAAGGGTTCGACACCCTAGTTTTAATTTCAGACCTATTACTTATCTCCTCTTTTGGCCTTTATACTCTACTAAAATATTCCATTTGTTAGTAGAGGCTTGTTCTAGATTTAAATAGACTAGAGTAGAAGTAAGAATTTTATATACATAAGTATACGTTTACAATTTAGTGAACCTAATATACTATCTACAACTAAACTAATATATATATATATATATATTAACATATATAAAACAAAAATACAATTATTATATCTAATGCACAATTTATAACCACTTCATATTAAAATCCACGATAAAAACTAGCAAGACCTTCCAAGGTCTGTATATTTAAATACAACCTAACTATTAAATCCCATTAAAAATAGCATCATCATAAACAACGAACATAGTAAGTATCATGACCATTCTTTGGTCCAAAATCAAATCTCTTTTCACTATTTAAAATCCACAGTCCTAATATTTTAATAAACAACATCATTATCATATGCCATAAAAATCAAATAGCCCCATCTATAATAAACTCACGGCTATAGTATAACAAATCACCACAATAAGATCATACTCATTAAATAAAGAACTCTATGCTTACATTAAAAGTCGTAGGAATGAATCATGCAAACTATCATGTTATTCTCTTACATAACCACGATGCCCTTATAATAAAACCTACAACAAGTAAAAATACAACTTATTATATCCACCACGACAAGGATTCGAATCCTGTGGACTCATTGCATATTAATCAAAGCCATGCTATACACATAGTGTATGCGGGCTACAATAATAACATCACTACACTACGGCAAGGTCGTGAGACTCTCATCTATGCACCCTACGCCGTAAGCACGACCTTGACCACTTAAAATAAAATACATAGTCCCCTAATATAATACCGTGTCAACAAGTAAAATCTACAACACAATACAAATTCGGGGTTTACACACATGAACTATTAGATTTCCAGATCACATAATAATAAATGAAACAGTAACGAAATCTACAACAACCCTGCCAACACAATGGTTTACACCCTTGGTGTATTTATAAATCCACATTACATATTTAAAAAAAAAATTGTCAATCCTAAATATTCTACGATGTTGTAGCTACCATGGAAGGTCGATCATGCCATTCACGACATGGCCCCAAGCCATTCGTTGTCACTATCATTTCCATTAATTTAACTATTTTCAATAATGGAAGTAACGATACACATCCTCATCGTAAATGTTGAATGCGATATGTAAACCCAAGGTTTAAATAAGCACAACGCATTAATTAAAATGCAGGATGGATCAAATTAATAAATGAAATATCAATTCTTAGATTTATAGTTCATTTTATGTCACACACTTTGATTTTTGTTTCATTGCATACTTTCTGCATATTTAATTTAGTTTTCAAGTTTAATTAGATTAAACAATTGTCATAAGGTCATTAATTTTTTTGAGGTGTGTTTTAGAATTAAGATTGGATTGAACTTGATTTGTATGAGTATTTTACTTTTATCTCTGTTAGTATATTTTGTAAAGAATTTGAAATTTTGGTATTGTAGGGTTTATATTTTATATTTACTTAGCATGCAAAGACTAAATTGAGTAAATACAATTATAAGTAAACACAGTATATACTCAAAACTCGTTGGTTTAACACCTTAATACAATTTTCATAGTCATACCAAAGGCCATGGCACCATTGCAAGCAATGGTGCTTCCCAGGCTTAAAATCCCCGAATAAAAAGACAATTTACATAAACCAAATGCAGGGTATGCTAAAATTCTTGAGGTTCCCCAATCTCTCCTAACAACACCCTTATTATTTACAAACCCAAAACTTATACACATGACCGAAGGCGAATTGAAATCCCATGTAAACCCAGTTAAGCAATGTGATAACCTAGTCCTACCCAGGGATAATTTTAGGGGCGAATTTTAGCCCACTGGGCTATTTTTCCATGTTTTTCTCCCAAAAAATATTCGCCATTTTGCATTTTTTGAAGCCTTGTTTCGCCCAATTTTGATGGGGTAAAATTTTTTCACCCTAAAAATTGCCAAATTATTATATAAACGATTATGGAAACTATTATGGAAATTATTATGAAAATTAAAATATTTTTTGAAAAATATCACCAATCATTTTATAGTTGTCATTTTAAGAATTGGTAATATTTGCCAACATTTATACACTTTTAAATAAGTATGGTTCCTTAAAATCATCCCTGGTCCTACCCACAATGCTGAGAGGTGACCAACGTGGGGGTTTTAACAAGCTTACCATGCACCTATGGCCTGACCCACAAACCAATTGCAAAACCCCGATCCATGAAGCTCCGTGCTATCCTGCCACCTGCAACCACCAACAAAATGACAAATGTTGAGAAGTATGGAAATGTTAAGCCACATAAATAAACATCAAACACTGCCATGAAAAAAATGAAGCTTACCTTCATTAACCAGGGTGTCGCCTCCATCCTCTATGCAGAGCCAAGACCAAAACCATCAGCAAAAGAAGTGAAATGACCAAGTCACTCATGGAGCCGAGCCTTAAGCTTTGGCTGCCCCAAGCCCAAAGAAGAATTAATGGCACCAGCCTAGTGGAAACTATCAAACCAAAACCTAGATCTCCATAGTCTACAAATGTTACATTATCATGGTCTCCATTTCAATGCGGGGCCTTAAACCCCATCGCATAAGTCAAAACCATATGATATAACTTGCCACCCCAATGCTTATTACAAGGTATCATGTAAGGTATAGTACATGTAATGTATGCGCTATCCCAAATTTAATCCCCAAAGCATAAGTAATATATGTATCATACAACCGTAGGCTTAATCCTTACACCTTGTCCTTGGTCTTTTCCCTAAGTACGAAGCTTAGAACCATGACATATGGAATATGGCATGGTATTATCGCTAGGTATATAGTTGAGGTTTGGTCCTTAAAACCAAAGTTTAAAACCTGTCAAAGAGAAATAAAAATACATATTAATACTTTGAATGCAGTGAATATAAATTATGAATAGATTAAGAGTTAAATAGTTAAACAGTGAATCCAAAACTATAAAATAAATAGTAGGTAACACATAGATAATTTATCTATGTTAAATAATTAATGAAGATAGTAGTTACCGTGCTATCGATCTGAGTCTGTAGGGAAGCGTAATAAGAAACAGTAGGTATGTTAATGATCAAAATGTTCAACACTCTTTACATCCTGTCGCTAAGCCTTATAATCTGCATACAAAATAAAAGAGGTTCCTTAGTTTAACAAAACTAAGTAAGCCTCCTAGACAAGTGAACACTTTACCTCTCAAACTGTCATGGGAGAACTAGTCCCGCCACCCCACCCACTTTAGTTCCAGAAACAAAGTTAAGTTAGGATCCATATAAATAACAAGTTAGACTACGCAGAAATGAACGAAGCATATAATCGAGTAACGACACACAGACCATAATGTATAACATGAGAATAATGTATCAAACAAGCATTATGACATCATAAGTAAAATACAATAATATTCACAACTGAAAGTAATATTATAGAATGCAAGAATATATTACGACCAAACAGTGGCACGTCCATTGTACGTTATATTCCGCAAGTTCAATAATGTTCCGCATAGGTTGTTTTTACTTGCCTAATAAAAAAAAATTCAATTTTTTGGGACATTACAGCTCTCATCATATTTCTTGTTTATCCACCAGTGTTGTATAAATACACATGATGTTTGAATTTCTGAGTGTAAGATATTTAGTCTTAGTATCCTTATGAATTTTAAGATTTGTAGATTTAAACTTTTCTTACGTTGCTATAGCTTTAGGTTTGAGTTAAATTCATGTAGTTGTAATCTTTACAACAACTCATTTTATATTATAATGAAAAGTGAATTTTATATTGATATCTAAAGACATTAGCTTGATTCAAGGAAATTATTTTAAGGAAAATAATTAAGTTGATATAAACATCGAAATAATAAATAAAATATCAGTTCTTAGATTTATAGTTCATTTTATGTCACACACTTTGATTTCTATTTCATTGCATACTTTTTGCATATTTAATTTAATTTTCAAGTTTAATTAGATTAAACAATTGTCATGAGGTCATTATTTTTTTTTGAGGTGTGTTTTAGAATTAAGATTGGATTGAACCTGATTTGTAAGAGCATTTTACTTTTATCTCTGTTAGTATATTTTGTAAAGATTTTGAACATTTGGTATTGTATGATTTAGATTTTATATTTACTTAGCATGCAAAGACTAAATTGAGTAAATAAATTGCGTTTTTTACTTTTCTATGTATTAAGTTGTGTTTTGGTAGTACATTAGGATAATCTAGACTTTAGTTTTGCACATAAAGTGTTTGCATCTCACAAGCTACTTCCCTGGGTTGATAATCTAATACTGGGAATTATTTGACATATAATTTCACCAACGGTCCTACCAACACAAATACTTGATATCCTAATTGAACTATGATATTATTGTTATCGTCTTGAAAAAAAATACTACTTCCACCTACTCATGAACTATTCTACAAACTATTTGTACTATTGATGATTTAGCTATGCCAAGGAAATTATAAAAAAGGGTGTTGCGAGTGCGTTACCAAATCATGTGATGGGTCCTTGAGGGTGGTCAAGGGTAAGTTATTGTAATTATTTCCAATATTTCCTTCGATGAGAATGGTGGTTCACTTTCTAGGATATTTTCATCTTCGATGGGTCTTGAAAACTTATATTGTTCTGCAAATTCATTTAAGGATAGTTTAGTTGACTAATTTCACAATCTGCTACTTGGCCACTAAATCGTGCTTTATTGTGCATGCCTTCTCCCTAGTTTCATCTTACTAGGTTTTCCTATACCTATAATCGTCTTCCTTTCATCGATGAACTAGTTTAATCCTCTCTCTACTTTAGTTGATGTATCTCATTTTCCCTTTCCTTATTCCTTTCTCCTTTCCATAACACTCCTCCCAATTGTGAACTTCTCTTCTTTTCCTTTCTCATCTACATTTTTTTACCATTTTTCACATATTGTTGATATTCAAGCTGCTTGCTTGGCCCTGGGATCATTACTAGATCCCCTCCCATTACATATAGTTTCTACCTTCTATAACTTAGTAACATAACCTCGATCATTCCCCCATGGCATGAGGGTTTTAGTCATCCATCCTAATCTAGTTCAAAGATATAAATCTAAACTTAACGAGCCAAGTCTTAATCCACAACGTAACTTCCTTTAGTAATCTTCATTTTTCTATCCTTTTAATCTCTTAATTAGATTTGGATACCATTTGGTTATTTTCTACTGTAAACTCTACAAGATAACTACTAAGATTATTTTCTACCAATAAATCAACATATCTAGTTAGAGGAGAATCTATATTGTTCAACTCTATCAATTCCATTCGGGTCCACTAAACAAGGCTCATCTATGGGTTGCGAGGTTCGAGAGATTCTACAAGTATTTGTAGACACTCTGATACTGCTATAGAGAATTCAACATAGAAAATTTCATATTGGTCCAGTGGTGTCCCACCATAGAGGATATACTATCTGAGTCTTAATGTCACCTACCCTTGTAATTCAATTTCTTATATTATTATTTCCTCCAACTTCTAGTCCCACCAATTCTGAATGTGGCTTATTTACACCTATGTATCCATGCAATTAACACCATTCTATTAGAAAGTAGGTCTCGGAAATGGAACCATTTGGTGCCACAAATATAGAGATAAAGTAGGCTTGTATAGGGAGAAGCAAAAGGCATCATTGTAGTCTTGTTTGTTGATATTTTCAACCCCCCAAAGGAGAAGGTCTCACTTAAAGTACAAACAAGACCTTTGTAGAATGAGGAGGGTTAAATGCAGGGATAAATCGATGATGTTTCATGCCTATCATACCAGAATACGGTTTTTTTTCATCTTATCGAAACCCATTTCCCACAAGCATTTTCAATAATATGTAAAACAAATAAATGAAACAGACTTTACATAGTAAACATAATACAATACATTCCATATATAGAAAAAGTAAGGGGCACCAACATATTTCATTCATACTATTGATAAAATTATCTTTCAATGCATATTCACACCTCGACATCCTTACTTCATCATCTAATAATATCCCATTGTAGCATTACATACAACATAAGACCGATATCTCGATTACATTACCCAAAAACCTGAAATAGAGAAAGATTAGAATCTAGCTTTGTTTTGTGGCTCATCTATGGATCTAATATTCATCTCATCATTGGTTTTCTATTTCCTCTTCTCCACATATCTTCTACTATCTTCTTTGATTCCCTCGTGCTCCTTTAAATAGCCATAGGAATGGACTCAAAATAGTTGTGACCTTTAGGGGCTTCCACTACTTCCACCTTTTCACCTCTGATACTATCTTCTGCAATTATAGGCCTTTCAAAAAATGGTGCCAACAATAGCATAAAAAAATAAAAATATGAGTATCCCTGTAGATTCAAAATGTAGTCATAATTTCTTGTATATAAATATCACAAAACAACTTAATTTTTTGTATACTTTGTTAAAGATTTCATTGTTGCAAACATTGATTGTGAGAAAGTCAAGGGAATAGGAACAGAACATAAAATATATGTGCAAATACAACATTTGTAGCTACAAATTCGATTTTATTCTTTACCACTCAACTAGATGGACATGGTTATAGGAGTAGAATGGTTTACACAATTGGGAGCCTATTCCATTAACCCCCAAGAAGAATTTATGGAATTCAAATGGAAATGGAGTGTCTTCAATTTATATGGCTCAAAAATCATATATAAACCTCTCAAACAACTCACAAATCAATAAATTCACAAGTATTCAACCATGATTCATAATCAAAATGACTCAATTATGGAGGAAAACATTATCGAAAACTACTTTGATGACAATGCATTTAAAAAAAAATCAAATTTGATATATATATCAAAAACAACAATAACATAAAGAAAATAAAAATATATATAATAAAAATAAAAAAATAAACAATATTAAAATAATGTTATTAAGAACATATTTTTTCAAGAACACTTTATATATATAATTTTGTAACCTCATTTTATAACAAGACATCATCTTTTATATATATTATATCTTATCAAGCATGGGAAACTCAAATGTATTTGTGTTTTTAAAATGTCGATCTTTTAGAAAACTTTCTAGTTTGGAGGGTCAAAATCCCTCATTAAAAAAAACACTCACTTTTGGATAAAAGTGGTTTAGGGAACCTTTGTATACAACATTATTTTTATCTATATCATTATAATTGTATTTTCATCTTAGCGTTTGTTAGTAAGAATGTATTTTCATCTTAGAGTTTGTTTATAAGATAGGCATGATGCATGCAATTGTTAGATGTCCTTGGTTTGTGAAGGTTGACATCATTTTATGAATCCATAACATAATGGTTTTAACTTGCATATACGGGCTGATGCACAATCATGGACTCCTTTAAGGACACTTTAGATGCCACATAATACTTGAATAAACGGAAAACTCTGATTTTAGGTGACAATTAGGGGTACTTCCCTAACTTATTTGAAGATGAAGTAAAAAGAGAAAAGATAGGTAATTGAATCAACTTTCATAATATATAGCATTTATGCAGATAAAATGTGTGAAAATGATTGTAAAATTAGTTTCCGTGAAAGTGGGTTTTCAAATTTTCAGCACATCTTAACATATATGTTTGTGTGGGTGCATCAATATATGAGGTAAGTGATGTCCATTTGGGATAAAATCTTGCATACATATAAAGGACATATGGGCCTAGTGAAACACTATTTATTCGGAATTTTTCATGAATTATTTTTATTATTATTAATCAGTGAAGTCAGAAAAGTTTGAAATTAAAACCTTATGTGTGGGTGCAACACTTTAGGGGAAAAAATTAATGAAATCCTTGATTTCTTAATATAAGATCATAGAGCTTGATCTCGTCTAGTGCACCATATAGTATTTTTGGGAAATGGTGATGGAAATCAAAAGTTATATAACAAACAATCGATGTATGCATTTTCAAAAACTAACGTGTGTCATTTAGAAAAATAATTATAAATAAATAAAACATAGTTTTCAAGGAAAAAATTATATATTCAGAATCGTCATTTCGTACTCTACAATATCATACATTTTCATAAAAAAAATATTGTGTATGTCATATCAAAACATGGGATCTAATCTGAGCATATCGATAGAGTTCTAAAAGACAAGCAATAGCCGTGGTTGATTTGTCCTAGCCAATAGGTTCGGTATTCTGAAGGTGCTTCCAAACCTAATGCCAAACCTTAATCCCGCCAATTATTTAAATTTTCAAATAACACATATGCGATATAGCTTATTAATATCACATATGCGATATGGATAAGCTATATCACATATGCGTTATAGATTATTCATATTGCATATGCGTTATATCGCATATGCGATACATAGAATTATGTTCAGAGCTAATTTATGTGGTATGGATTCTAGATTCACAATGTCACTAGCTACTTCAAAGTTGTATGGGTGGTGGGTTCCCACTATAGATTACTTCATGGAATTTCTTTAATGTTGCTAGCATAATTGAACTAGGTAAATTCTAATGGTGCTATAGGTAAATTTAAACTAATTTTTTTTTGTCCTAATGCATCATTGTTCACCACCCTCATCCTCATCCTCATCATCACCCTCATCCTCATCCTCATCATCATCACCCTCGTCCTCATATTCATCATCATCGTCATATAGTCATCCTCCTCCTCCTCCTCCTCATCATCATCATTGTTCATCATCATCATCATCACCATCACCCTCATCAGCTTCATCATCATCATCATCACCCTCATCCTCATCTTCATCATCATCATCATCACCTTCATCCTCATCAACATCATCATGGTCATCATCCTCCTCCTCATCATCATCATATCTCATCGTTCCCTCATCCTCATCCTCCTCCTCCTCCTCCCCATCCTCCTCCTCATCATCAGCATCACCCTCATCCTCATCAACTTCATCATGGTCATCATCATCATCATCCTCATCCTCATCCTCATCATCATCATCGCCAACCTCATTATCATCATCACCCTCATCCTCACCATCATCATCATCATCCTCATCATAATCATGATCATCATGGTCATCATCATCATCATCATCACCCTCATCCTCATCACCATCATCATCATCATCATCCTCATCATCACCCTCATCATCATCATCATACTCATCATCCTCCTCATCATCACCATCATCCTCATCATCATCTTCATCATCACCCTCATCCTCATCCTCATCATCACCCTCATCAGCATTGTTCATCACCCTCATCCTCACCATCATCATCATCTTCATCGACAGCCGCATCCTCATCATCATCATATTCATCATCCTCCTCCTCATCACCATCAACCTCATCATCATCTTCATCGTCACCCTCATCCTCATCATTATCATCACCCTCATCCTCATCATCATCAACCTCGATCCTCATCATCATCGTTCATCAGCCTCATCCTCATCATGATCATCATCATAATCATCATCATTGTCATCATCATCATGGTCATCCTCAACATCATCAACATCCTCATCCTCATCATCATCATAATCCTCATCCTCATCATCATCACGTTCATCACCCTCATCCTCAACATCATCGGCATCCTCATCATCATCATCATCATAATCCTCATCCTCATCCTCATCACGTTCATCACCGCCATCCTCATTATCATCATCATCATGGTCATCATCACCCTCATCCTCATCCTCATCCTCATCATCATCATCATCATCATCATCATCATTGTCATCATCATCCTCATCCTCATTCTCATCATCATCGTCATCGTCATCACCCTCATCCTCATCAGCTTCATCATGGTCATCATCACCCTCCTCCTCCTCATCATCATCACCCTCCTCCTCCTCCTCATCATCACCCTCCTCCTCCTCCTCATCATCATAATGATCATCCTCCTCATCATCACCATCATCCTCATCATCATCTTCATCATCACCCTCATCCTCATCATCATCAACCTTGATCCTCATCATCATCGTTCATCACCCTCACCCTCATTATCAGCATCATCATT
>LPNX010816122.1:86278-97929 GCA_001517045.1 Pseudotsuga menziesii | reverse complement strand
AACATGCAGGGGAAAAATAGGGGATGGAGGACTGAGTAGAAGAACAACCAGCTTTGTGAGTGTCCCACGATAATGAAGGATGGATGATCAAAATGTTCCCCTCTACCCAAAACGTGAGGGAATATGAAAATGTGCATGCATGAGGGAATGGGCATACATTTTTGGGTGTTTTATTTTGACACATGGCTTTTTCCCAATGGCTCAAGGTCTGAATAATTCCCCCTCCCTGTTCCTTGTGAAATCATGCCCCCATCTCTTTAACATTGCGACACATAGCTAGTTGTGGTATTTTTATTAGTTTGCATTTTACATGATATTCCCAGATATATATATTGTGCTTGACTTAGAACCATAAACCATAGGAATCAACCCTGATCACCTATACACAAAACATCAATCAATGGCAGGGCCTTGTCCTTGAGCTCCTTGCCATGATTCCATACAATATTTACATCATATTCAATTCAATATCAAAGGGTCAAAAACAGGTGTTACATTTCCCTCACCCTTCAAATAGCACTATCCTCGGTGCTTTACAATAGTTTAACAATTGCTACACTGGCACCGCCTTTAGTGCTCTGGAAACTTGAACAAAATGGATGTGCCAATCGTATGGCATCCTCTAGCTCCCATGTAGCCTCATCTAGATCATGGTTCTCATTCTGCATTTTCTCTTGTCCAATGGTACGATATGGAATTCCTCCTTGGTCCCACTAAGCGGTTGGCTTGTGCACAGAATCCTCCAAGTCCTTGATTGTATGCATCATCACACACCACCAAATCTTTTCCTGGTCTTGGAGAATCCTTCTCCGCGGCTTGGAACATATCCAATGTCTTTGGCATCGAGCAATACCTATGCTCAAACCTGAAGCAATGAGTCTATTCCCATGTTAGTATTCACAAGATTTTCCCAAATCATAAATGAATCACATGCACATGTATACTGACATGAAATCAACAAGAAGTTTCTAAGTGAACCAAATACTTATATTGCATAGGTATCATTTTTTGGTTTCACAGGTGTCCAACTAGGATAAATACAATCATAGCACTCACAACCCTGCCCCGGCCCACACCTGGGTGGCATTAAAGGGTAGCCAAATTTCTGCAAGCCTTAGATCACCTAAAAATATCTTTCAATCAAGATTTGACAACTCTGTTTCAGAGCCTAAAACTCCCTCTAGGTTCTCACCAAGCTCTATGCCTCTTTTCTGGGAACCACAACAATTAATTCACATGTCAAATTCATTCATATAAGCTGCAATCTATAACAAGATTTTCAAAATCATGGCTGCATCATATGCTCATGTATTTTTACAGAAAATCAACAAAAACAAAAGTTTGATAAGTAAACAAAATACTTATCTGTATAACATATCTCAACTGAGATCTGGTATCCCTGCTCTAGATCCCAACACCTCTTTGGGTGCTTAATGGAAGCTCCTCTTAAGGCTTAGCACTTCCTCCCAATGCTTACCAATGCTCAATCACTTATTGTATAGCATCTCTCAACCAAGATTCGGTAGCTCTGCTCCATAGCCTAACACCTCTTTGGGTGCTTAATGGAAGCTCTGGATTAATATCCTATCACCTCCTCGAGTGCTCACCAAGCTCAAGAACTTCCTTTCGAGATACCATAACAGATTAATTCACATGCTAGAATCATTTTCGCAAGATTTATTTCTTAATAATATTTTCAAAATATGAGTTGAATTATTATGCACATGTGTAATTACAGAAAATCAACCAGGATTTTCCAAGTAATCCAATACTTATTTGTATAGCATCTCTCAACCGATATCCGATAAACCCCTCTTTAGAGCCCAGCACCTCCTTGGGTGCTTAATGACAACTCTAGCTTAAATTCCCAACACCTCCTCCAAGTGCTTAGCAATGCTCAAGCACTTACTTTCCAGACATCATAATACCTAGGGGTTATTCTCTTCATGGAGCCCCCACTCTCGTGACAGTCCCCTTACAGCGTGAATGTGTGCAGAAATAAGTCTAACCGGATATCTTACACCCTGGGCGTCCCCAATGATGCATATTGGTGCCTAGCTGGGAGGGGGGCTGAGGCTATGTACCTTCATACATCCTTTCATAGGATTCATATTTCTCAAGCACATCCTCTCAAGAGCTATGTACTCCAGGGGAGGACCACCATCATCTCACTTGTGTTACATACAAGCATGCAGTTTATATGAGATGTCATTATAAAAATAATTGTCATTATAGTTTTTTAAACCTATTCCAAGCACATCCCTTTGAGAAGCTACGTATCCATTTAAAACCTTCCGAGCAACCATGTACAACCAGCACATGTTTTCATCATCTCACCTGAGTTGCATACAAGCATGCATTTTATGTGAGATGTCATCATAAAAATTTAATCATAGTCCTTCAAATCTATTTCATTTCAGGATAAATTTCAAATTATCAAATGATCAATAACATTGATAGTCAAATCAAAATTTGAATTCACAATTCCGCTTCCCACAGAAAAATCATATTTTTCAACCATGAGATCATCCTCATATTGTTTAGCTTTTGCAAGTGGGGAGTACTCATCCCTGACTTACACATGCTGCCCAAAAATTGGAAATTCACATACAATATGTCATCTTGACACCATTTTAGATAAGCCAAACAGTTAATAATATTCAATTAACAATCATCAACAAAATTTAAAATCTGAATTTCAAAATCTATTATGTTCCAAAGTTAGATTCCAGTCATAAGATCCTTCTCATAGAATATGGAAGTTTCCTTCCTTGGTTTCATTGGGTACAACCAGAATGCTCTTCTCAGGTCATTTTACCTGTAATCTTCAGGAAGTGCCATTTCCTCATGGAACCACAAGTTCACCTGCACTCTTCCTCAGCCCATATATAGACTCAATTTTTCCTGCAAAATATTCTTCAGTGAATCTCCTGTAGTATCCTTTAAGTCCCACAAAAGTTTTTACGTCTGTTAATTTTCTTGGAGAAGGCCAGTTTCTCATGGCCTCAATCTTTTCGAGGTCTACAGATATACCTTTATCTGAGATAATGTGACCCAAATAATGAATTCCATATTTGTAGAAGTCATATTTACTCATCCTTGCATACAGCTGATGCTTCCTAAGCAATTTCAAGGCCATCCTCAATATTTCCACATGTTTTTCCTCATCCTTTGAATAAGTCGGAATGTCATCAAGGAAAACAAGAACATACTTGCCAAAGTACCTGCTGAAAACATTATTCCTGAGGCATATAAACATAGTTGGTGCATTTGTGAAACCAAATGGTACCACTACCAACTCATAAGATCCATACCTTGCTCTGAAGGTTGTCCTATGAACATCTTCATATTTGATACTTACCTAATGGTAATCAAATCCCAAGTCAATCTTGGAAAATACCTTTACTCTTCTCATTTGATCAAAGAGTTCATCAATTCTAGGAAAAGGATGCGTGTCCTTCACAGTGACCTTGCTTAACTGTCTATAATCAATACACAACCAGAGTGTATCATATTTCTCCTTATCAACCCCAACCGTTGCTCCCCACAAGCACACACTTGGCATGAGATGCTTCTTTTCCCCCAACTCTTGCAGCTGCATTTTCAGCTCTAGGATTTCTGGTATCATACAGGGTGTCTGGGACACTGGTGCTACTCCAGGAACAAGCTCAAAGGTAATATTAATGTCCTTATTTGGAGGAATCCCTGGAATTTCATCAGGAAAAACATTCCTGAATTCCTATAGCATATGAAATCCCTCCAACCTAGGAGTATCACATTATGATGCCTCCAAAACATGAGCTACATACCCTCTGCAACCTTTCCCATAGAAATTCTTCAGTTGCATTGCTGAATACTTCCTTGTAGAGATCACTTCATGAAATCCTTTCACAACCCTGAGGTTGCCTTCATCATCCAAGCACTCAAAAGTCTTGTTGAAATAATCAATATTTTCTCTATGTGCTTCCAACCAATCCATTCCAATGAGGAAATCATATGATCCAAGTGGTAGAACATTCAGATCTACACAGGTGACTAACCCATCCATGACCAATGGACATTTTATTACCACCTCACTGACCTTCTTCTTGATTCCAGTGGCTAGTTCGACTGACCATGATCTTCTATGATTTAATTTCTTCAAAGTGCACATCTCAACCAGTCCAGGGGTGATATAATTGTGAGTCGATCCAGGGTCAATCAAAATAGAAACAGTCTATTCAATGATCTCACCCCCACTTCCACCACAGTTGAGTTATGACCTTCCTAGTGGTCTTCTAACACTGCACAAATTTTAGGAATGATCCCTTCTTCCTGACCCATAGTTTCAGCTTCTTGGGTGCTAGGGACTTGATCCTCATTCTTATTCTCAAGTGGACAATTTCTGTACAGATGGGGTCCTTCACATCCCCAACATTTGAGTGGTTTCATTAGATTTTCCCTCGTCACTTTGGCCAGCTCAATCACAATTGGTGATAATTGCCTTTGCTGCTTCAGGAGGTGATGAGGCTTAAAAACTTTCTTCCTTGGGTTAATCTTCTCATTCTTCTCGTGGAATTTTCTCCTACTCCCTTCTATCTATGTTAACAGGTTCCCATATTTTATCTATTTTTGGAGATCTGCCAAAATCTGTAGCATGGCTGTAGTCAACTAGTTTTTCTCTACCAAATCCTTGACCAACCTTTTAATTTCTTCTTTTCAATCTTGCAATTCTTCCCTCAGACTTCTAATAGTAGCTACAAAATCTAGGGAATTCTCTTGTTCCCACTTCCCAATAGCTTCAGTTCCACGACCTTGGACATTGTAAGCTGGCCTTACATGCCCTTCCCCATGTGGACAAATCCAGCGCAAATGGGGTCCTCCACATCTCCAGCATTGGAGTGGCTTTCTTCCCTCTTGTGGGTCTCTTGGATTCCCCCCCATAGCATCTTTCCCGTGCCCATAGGGATCATGTGCATCATCCATGCTGTTAATCTTCTTTGACCCTCTTGGTTGGACCAAGATCAACTTTTCAATCTGCACTATGACTCATAAATAAATAAAATTACTTACCATTGCTTATTGTAGGCATGATTAGTCAAGATCGTAGTAGAATTCTTATCACGGTCATGGTGCATTTCGTTGGGATGGTTAAGTTTAGCAATTATGCTAAATATCACTCTTTCTTGCTGTAGTTTTCTTTCTGCAACCAATTGCCTTGGCACATTTATACCAACATTGCAACCAANCATTTCGTTGGGATGGTTAAGTTTAGCAATTATGCTAAATATCACTCTTTCTTGCTGTAGTTTTCTTTCTGCAACCAATTGCCTTGGCACATTTATACCAACATTGTAACCAACAGCTCTGTCAAATCACAACCTGGGTGTTCTTTTCCATTTTTATCTATTCAACTTTGCCCATTAGGCCATAGTGCTGCAACCTCGCTCTGATACCATACGGTCACGTCCCCTCCTTCCTTAGNAACCTGGGTGTTCTTTTCCATTTTTATCTATTCAACTTTGCCCATTAGGCCATAGTGCTGCAACCTCGCTCTGATACCATACGGTCACGTCCCCTCCTTCCTTAGAGGATAAATGTGACCATAGTTCCACATATTTGATGAAATAATGAGACCATTTATGCTTCCTAACCGATGCAGGAGAATCCAACTCAAAGTTCAATCTATTCAAGTCTGTGTAAATTCTCTAACTTCTAAACAGCAAAGAATTTGATCTTGTCAGTGATCCATTCGACGATCTACGAAGAAAAATCTCAGAGGAGATCGAATGGTAGATAAAGTTCACAATGGAAATCAATGGTCATAATATGTTCCGCAACTGGAAATATATCAACAACTAAGAATCATCCCGCAAAAATCAACGATGCNTCGAATGGTAGATAAAGTTCACAATGGAAATCAATGGTCATAATATGTTCCGCAACTGGAAATATATCAACAACTAAGAATCATCCCGCAAAAATCAACGGTGCGGAAGCTTGAGTTTGCGGTATCGGGGAAAAGGGAAATTGCGATCCCGCACCCTGCATTCCGCATTCTGCATCCTGCATCCCGCATGTGGAATAGACCTTTGTGGAAATGATTAGTTGTAGAAATAGAGCTCGTGAAGCCGCATCCCGCATCCCGCATGCGGAGAGGAGAATTGTGGAGGGAAATCTGCGAGGAATGGAATCTACGGAAGGGCGTTTCTACATCTTGCATCCCGCAAGTTGCGGAAGGAAAATTTAACCTGTTAACAGAATTCTTGGAAAATTTTGATCATTTAGGCCATCACCAATCCGTCAATCTAAGACCTCATAAAACATAAACCATAAAAATGCATTGAACATAAAAACGTTTACAGATTCCTAAAGCAATCTACATCGGAAGCAATACACGTTCATTCAACGCATTCATGTTGTTCATAACTCATAAAAAAAGGAACATTCATCCTATTCAAGCATTCCACATGTTCATGAATAATTTACAAATAAAATACATTTTAGGGGTTAAGTGCACAAGAATACTTATCTTAAGAATAAGATTTCCCCACAACTAGTTGTGTTGCTGCAACGTTCCACCCAACCATAGGCTAGTGTGCTCCTTAATCTCTCAGCATCACTGCCACCCTCGAGTTGGGCATGATTTCCACAAGGAACTAGGGACACAGAATCATACACAACAAGGTTATACACCCACATTCAATACAATAATCACATCCAAACACAGTCATCCCAATAACATATGGGTTCTTGGACTTACTCAGCCAAGCCAACACAAGGATGCACTACACAGTAAAAGTCAAGTTCTGGGTATGGACAAAAAGTCCTAGGAACCCAAAATCGAATATGGCAGATGGGGAAAAGAACCTAAGTGACCCAAATTGTTCAAAAAACATTAGATTTCCTTCCAAAGGAAAAAATGACCTCTGTTCACACCCAAATTGTTTAGACCAAATGAAGAATGCCTACACAACAATTACAAGTTCTGGGATTGAAGGAAAACATCACGGAAGCCAAAACAACAATGGCAATCAGGGAACAATAGTCCTGTGACCAAAATCGACTTCACAGAATGTTCAATAGCTTCACGTGGGTGAAGATGGATCAATAACCACTCTGAAATCATCGTTCCCTCTTCAATCTGTTGGGCATTGCCAAAACGATTCTCCAACCATGGGAGAAAATAAAAACAAATGCAAAAATGTGTAGGGGAAAAATAGGGTATGGCGGACTGAGGAGAAGAACAACTAGCTACGTGAGTGTCCCCCGAGAATGAAGGATGGATAATCAAAACGTCCCCCTCTCCCCAAAATGTGAGGGAAGATGAAAACGTGCATGTATGAAGGACTGGGAATACATTTTTGGGTGTTTTATTTTGACACATGGATTTTCCCCAATGGCTCAAGGTCTGAATGTTAGAACTCATAAGCTTTGGTAGAGTGATTTGCAATACCTTTCGCTACAAGTAGTCCAATGGCTTTTCTGTAATCTCAAATAATTCTGGATCGAATGTAACTCCCTTGGGAGAGCCTGTATGGGTCATCTGAAAAATAGATAACATGTTAGTAGCAAGGGAGGGAACATATAAGACATTATTGAACTCACAATGCTTCGCTCTGAATGAGCCCCTTCCTTCTGCTGGAATCTGAGAATCATCTCCCATGTGAATGTCAATCCCCTTTGTTATTGATAGGGTAGAGAAGGATTCTTTGGAAGCAACCATGTTGTTTGAAGCTCCATAATCTATTATGTATGTTGAGGATGGAGAGATAGTTGATTTCGAAGCATGACACCTTTCAGTATATTCTATCTGTGGTTCTTCATCAAGTTTCTTTTCTCTTGGGGAAGCAATGTTATGCTGCTTGAGAAGATCTGACATTTCATCAATTTCTTTCCTCATACAATGATCTTAAAGATGGTATCCCTTTTCACAATAGGGACATAACTTCTTTTCGAACTTATTATTCTTATAACTGGAGGCCCCTTCGGAATTTTGTTGATTCTATTTAGGCTTCAAATTAGCTGCCTTTGGCTCCTTCTTCTTTGATCTCCCCTTTGCTTTTGCTTTGGAAGAGTTAGAAACTAGGAGAGCTTGATCTTTGGAGGTCTTGATGACTCCCATTCTCATCAACTTATCTTTCTCCTTGATTAAGGACTCAGAAAAAGAATCTAATGAAGGAACCTTCCAATCAGGAAAGCTTTCCCACTTGGAATGAAATATGGAAACAAATACAGAATACACAGAGCCTAGTTTGCTGAGTATGTAAAGGACATTCTGCTCATCCTTCTGCTCTATCCCGCACTGTCTGCATTGGAGTACTAGAGACTTGAATTTAGTACATAATTGCTCAATAGTCTCAATCCTACGATGTAAAGATGCCAAATCATTCTCTAGAATGTGTCCCCGAAGCTCATCATGTTTGTTAAACAAGACATCAAGCTTCTCTCAGGATTATTTGGGAGTCCTCAATCCTTCTAGGTGGAAGAGGATATCTCTAGATATATAAGTACATAAGTACCTGAATGCTTCATCACAACGATTCAGAAACTTGTTCATTTCAACTGGATGATGAGACTCAGGATCCCATCCATGTATGATCATGTGGTGGCCATGCTTGCACAAGGCCAGCTACATATCAATCCTCCAATCAATATCATTGGAAGTTGTGAGGATCCGTGGTTCAGGAGTTTGAGAACTCATAATTGCTCCGGCTGGAAGTACTGCAAAACTTCACACAAGCTATGTAGCACCTATCAATTTCACTATAATAACACACTAAAACATATGAATTGTTAGAATCATGATTTTCCTCTCGGCATGAACATGTTTTCAAGGTCCGTCACGCCCTCTCCACTGCTGTGAATAAATCTAGAGCTAGAAAATCATCATAGGGGACTTCTGTGGAAACCCAACTGCTTCTGATGTTCGATGGGGAGAAACAAGCATGAAACCTACTTGAGAAGGCTCTGATACCATATTATAATTTGAATGCCATTTATATCTTCAAGCAGATAGTTCTAATAATGTTTGCAGTAAATGAATGGAGATACAAACTGAACAAAACAAACCACACAGGAAACAGATGAGTATTGCTCGGGAATTTACAATATCATTCACAATAATAATCTGGTGTTACAATAATTTACAAATAGGAAGAATTAGAATGCATTAGGGATCAATTCGAATCTACCATGTGGATCTTACTATATCTAACTAAATATCTAACTTTTGGTGTCTCAATCAATATCGGAGTCCAAAATCAACTCCCAGATGTCCAACCAACTCAATCACTCAGTGATGGCTAGTTAACTCATTGAAATTGAGTGTGGTAGGTGGAAAAAGGTGCCTAATCCACATGCATCCATGCATTATCCATGCAAGGAATGCACTATCTAACTGATTGTGAACTAGCTAAAAGTAACTGGGGGTTAACTAAGACTAACTAGTACTAACTCCGACTAACTAAAGTAGGTTGGTGTCAAGACTCCCAGTGGTTCCTAAAATGTAGGGATTGGTCTAGGAGGCACCCAAACTGATGCATTCACATGCAATAAGTGGCAGTTAACCTATAGCAGTGTTCCCTACACTCCAGTGACTAGTACATGTGGCCCCATTAGGCCAAGTGGACCCAAATAATTAATTAAGGTTCCTAAGTTAGGATAATTAATCTAATAGACATTTGACTAAGGGAGGATTAATAATCCTAAAATTGACAAAACAAAATGTCAAGGGAATGTTTAAGAGGATTGTAATTCTACTTTTACTGATTTGATACCAAAAAGTGATAATCTTATTTCATTTAATTACTTTAGACCAATTTCTCTTTGTAATTTGGTTTATAAAATTGTGGCAAAATATATTGCAAATAGGATGAAAGAAAAATTATCTAAATACTTTTTAAAGGAGCAGTTTGTTTTTTTGAGTGATAGACAAATTTTAAATGCCATTGGAGTTGCACAAGGAAGCTTACATTCACTTAAGGTAAAGAAGTTGTACTATCTAGTCTCAAAGCTTGACTTGGTCAATGCTTATGATAAAGTTTCATGGTTTGTTATGATATTAGTGTTGTTACATATCGGATTGAGTTTAGAGGACAAATTGGATCATGAGTTTTATTTCTTCAAACAATTTTGTTGTCATGGTAAATGGAGCCCCTTATAGATTATTTAAAATTTATAGAGGACTAAGGCAGGGTTGTCTCCTCTCTACCCTTATTTTCTTACTAATTGTAAAAGGATTGAGCATGATTTTTTTTAATTTTTTACTAAGGAAATCGACAACTGGGGTTGGGCTAGTACTCGCGTCACATAGGATCCAGGGAACCATTCCTGCTACCACTATACCCCTAAGTTCCCCACACCCGTGACTTCATATCAAGCGACATCAAGCGACATCAATGAGTCACACCCGTTCAGGCAAAAGATTGAGCAGGATTATAAATCAATCTAGATTCTTTTTTATTACAGAGTTAAAATTAATCAGTTCCTTTTATTGTAAATTTATTATGAAGAAATCTTATCACCAAAATATTTCCAAATAAAATAAATATTAAATGTTATACAATTAAAATTCATTTATGATTTTCAATATAATATATAAAATGCATAATAATTATTTATCAAACTTATGATGATATAATTTAGTAAGTTCCATAAAGCATGTAGGTAAATATTCATAATTTATAAGATTTTGAAAATTAAAACGTCCAAAATTAAATATCCATAATATAAAAAATTGAAAAAATTAATAAAATATTTTAATAAAATAATAATACAAAATATTAAAAATTAAAAAAATAGAAATACTATAATGTGTGTGTGTGTGTGTATATATATATATATATATATATATATATATATATATATATATATGTTGTTCTTACTAGGAAGACCCGGGTTTACTTTATTGTACCAACAAAACCCCTAGCTCACTGGCCCTTTCGGTAACAAACCGTAGAACGGCCTGAAGTCTCACCCGAAGTGATCCTAGATGGGGTGGCTAAAGAATCAAGTTTCCTCAACTAGGTTCTGTAGCATCCTAGGTCCTCCTGACTCTAATTAACCAGCTAAATCTCTCAGCAAGGGTTGTTTCTCTCTTCCTAGCTGACTCTGCTATGGAACTGACTCTTATCGCATCACAGCTTCTAGGACGATGCATAAAATTTCTCTTCTGCTCAACCCTTAACCTGCGATATCTCACAGCACAGTGCGATATCGCCTTTCTACACTGTGATATTTCCTACGGTAAGACTCAATATGCTCATCAACTCTCAAAGTCCATAGGCTTCCTCCCTGGTTATAGCAGCTCATTTATTCTTCATTAGGGTGTTAGACAACTTCACTTAAGCTCCTACAGTTCAACACGCTTAACATCAATTATGCTCAACTCGCTGAACTACAGAGGTCACTTAACACTATAGCTGTTAGCTGTCGTGAATCAAGCACTGATAAACTCATATACAGAATACTCGACACATTCAACTCGCATTTAACCTTCTATGTTATTGTAAACTGAAGGATAGCATACATACATTCATTAACTGATAAGCAAAGTTCATGTAACNTACAGAATACTCGACACATTCAACTCGCATTTAACCTTCTATGTTATTGTAAACTGAAGGATAGCATACATACATTCATTAACTGATAAGCAAAGTTCATGTGAC
>LPNX010816122.1:75050-86196 GCA_001517045.1 Pseudotsuga menziesii | reverse complement strand
GGATAACAGATAGCAAATAAGTAGAGCGCAATCACATGAAACAGTCGCACAACACACGGATTTTACGTGGTTCACTTCCAAGGGGGAAGCTACGTCCATGGGAACTGTGTTTGTATTATATCTTGAGAGAGTAAACACAGTTCCGCTGCAACATCTTATGCAGCATGAGATCTTCTGGGAAACTCCACGCACACAGCTGGGAGCCCTTCTCTTAGATCTCTTATCTTCCTATAATGCTTTCTTCTTACAATATATCCTTCCTCTCTCTCTCTCTCAATCCTTGCGGATTGTTACATTCATGCTTAAGGAGTTGGCCACTGGTTACAGTAAGATAACTACAGACTTAATGACAGAACCAGAGCTCGACTCTTCCTCAATGTCTCACAATACTGACGACAACTAGCAACACCTAACTAACCCTTCATAATACAAAATACATGCTTAAATAGGTGGCACAAAGGTCTCACCGTGATACAAAACTATGGGCCTATCCCAACAATAACCCAAAACCCTAACTGTGACAGTTGGCCTATCTGTACTTTGAACTGCCGCTTACCGGTCACACCGCATCTTCCTATAGTCTTCCACGATTNCTATCCCAACAATAACCCAAAACCCTAACTGTGACAGTTGGCCTATCTGTACTTTGAACTGCCGCTTACCGGTCACACCGCATCTTCCTATAGTCTTCCACAATTTTAGACGCTGATCGTGGGTATGAGCGTCGCTTCCTCGGTTTCTCCCCTTCTATCCTTTGTCTTTAACACCTTGTCCCATTTCTCCTTCTCCATTTATGAGGGTAGCTGAGCCCGCCTGTCGTCGCCGCTGCCTTAAATGCAGTGGTTGAGCACTCTTCTCGGCCGCTTCAGGTATTATTTCCTTTGACTTCCTTGTTCTGACCGCTGTGATTTTCGGCCTCCGATCCATGGCGGGAAATTTGCTATGGCATCGTACCTTTATCGCATCTCTTATATCGCTAGCTTATCGGCATCGCCAAAACTGTCTTTCCTCCAAAAATTGTCCATCTTCTACGAAAAATAGCAGCTTTTCCTGTAGCTGCGGGGCCCGGCTCCAGCAGTCCCCTAACACTTACTTGTGGCTCGTCCCTGAGCCACTAACAGCTGGTTTCTCTTTCTGTAGCTTCTCCTTGTCTTCCTGTGAAGTCCTTGCGAATCTCTCCTTGAGTCCTGTGACATCTTTTTCCATAGCCTCGACACAGTCTTGTGCCGCTTCAAGCATAACTTGACTTATCATGGGGTCTTCTATGCTATCAATTACACTCTTGCTTGCAGTGAACTCCTTGACCTTCTGCTCGACTGCATCGACTAGATCTGTGATTTTTTCCTGATACGGTTGAAGCATATTATTGAATTGTATCTCTTTTTCTCGCAACCTCTGTGCTTCCTATTGAAAACGGTTCATCTCTGTCATCTTCTTCATCTTTGCAAGAGCTCCTAAGCTCTTGACCTCTTCCTTTATTGTTGTTGTTGCATTCTCTATGTTCTGAATGCTCTGCTGCAATTCCAGTCTATCTGGGAGCTCTTCTAGCTCCGACCATGTCTTCATTGCATCAGATAGCAATGACTCTGCATCATCTATGCGACACTTTATCTGCGTTGAAGTGATTCTAAAGGCATGTGCCCTTGCTTCCTTGTCTGCCTCAAGTGTGCCTGGTGCTCGAGCCTCAAGCTCAGAAATCTGCGCCTTGTGGTCTTCCTCCATCTTAACCACTGTCTCTTCCAAAGCCTTTGCTCTATCTGCAATTCTTCTTACTTTCTGCGTTAGAGGAAAGGCAAACTCTATGTTACACTAGGGTAACTACAATGTGATGTTTTGCAGGACCTGACTTAGATCCTGTTCTCTTTCTTCATATAGTCTTAACTCCTCCACCTTTGTCTGAAAACCTGCGGCAAGCTCTGCATTCTATTGTATCAGCTGAGTGTTCTGGTTATGAGTCGCAAGCTCTCTATCCCTGAGCTCTGTGGCTATCTGTTGCTGGATCATCTGTAGTTGATCAATAGGAAATTGTGCCAGATTAACCTCGACAATTTCTCTAACCTGTATCTGCACATCAATCATTGAAGCAGGGAATCAGATGCTCCCTGGCAGTATAAGCACTGTATTGGTGCGATCCTTTGCAAAGAATTCCTCACAGGAAATCGATGGTTGTGAGCTTTCTCCTGTTGTCGCCTTGACTGGCTGAGTCTACATCATGGCAATCTTCTCAGTTAGTGCTTTCAACTCCAGAAGCTGCTTGTCTATCGTGCTCTGCAGCTTGTCCTGCGATGTCTGCATCGCCTAAAATGAGTCCCACATATCCTCGTGCAATCTCGCTGCGATGAGATCATAGTCATCCTCTGTTAGTGCGGTCTGTGTAGTTGGATTTGAGGCTTTGAATTTTTTCTTCTTTCGTGCCGCTGGTGGCACTTCTACTGCATCTTTCCTCTTGGAACCCACCTTATCCTTTCCTTTGTCTAATGGATCTATCGGTGTGGTATCTGCTGGTAGAAGTCCTCATGTGGCATCTTCTAATTCCTTCTTCCACTCTTCATCAAAGTCTTTGATGACATATTCTACATCCTGCCCTGTCATCCTAAACAATCCAATAGCCCAGTCATCCTTTCTAAACCCTTTTGGCCTCAGATAGATTGTATGCTTGTCTGGAATGAAATCAAGCCGATTGTGATACATGTCAACAACCTCTGTGTTGATCCACGGTGTCTCCTGGATGACTTGCTTCAACAGCTTATAGTATTCATAGAATACTATCATATTGATCTTTTTCTTGTCTGGATTGTTTCTTTCCCATAAGTTTGCATAGCGTGCACCTCTGTGCTCTCTGCCTTATANCTTATAGTATTCATAGAATACTATCATATTGATCTTTTTCTTGTCTGGATTGTTTCTTTCCCATAAGTTTGCATAGCGTGCACCTCTGTGCTCTCTGCCTTGTAGCTGTAGAAACTGGGTATGGGACGGCTCTCTCCACCCGACGAATGCACATAATATAAGCAGCCACGAGAAGTGGAAGGGGTGGTTTGTCTCATCCTGTGCTGCCAAACAATTTGCAAGAAAATATTTAATAAAAAGAAACACCAATTAAATTTTTCACCTTCTGCGACCTACACGGCAAGGTGAATTACTGCTCCTATGACTTCTTTCGGGTGAAATTTAGTTAAGAGTCTACCTGCAAGCAGACTGGCTGTAAATCTAAGTGTATCATCTGCTAAGGCTGTGAGGTCATAAGCATGACCTCCTCTCTGTAGCTTATACTTGTTAACTAAAAGCATTGGTAGCTTAGTATCCTTGCTCTTCCCTAATATATGTGTCTGAGGGTCCTTACCGCTCATGGACAGCCCGGTGATGTGGTGTATCAAATTGACATTCAAATCAACCCTGTTACCCAGCCAGAGTTAACCTCCATGTACACAGGAAAGTAGCACATGCACAAGGGCATTAACCTCTACACCTCGTCCGAAATGTGGTATTTTCAACAAATTGAGCAAGCCTGACTGCTTAAGAATATGGACATGTTCCATAGGAACAAATTAATCGGCACCATTCCTCAGGTTCCTCTGAACCGTAAGATACTGATCCAGCTGAAACTGAGGATATGTCTTACTGTATCCAAGGTTATAGTCTATAAATTTGAGAGCAGGGACATATCCTAACAGTTCTCCATCTTCCTTGACGCGAGGATCAATCGGCGGTAGCGGAATAGGAAACTTAGCACCATTGGGAATGGTGACCTCTGGTGCGTCCTCGACTCGTGGAAAAATGTATATTGTTTCCATATGAACTTCTTCTTCCTACTCTNCAGGGACATATCCTAACAGTTCTCCATCTTCCTTGACGCGAGGATCAATCGGCGGTAGCGGAATAGGAAACTTAGCACCATTGGGAATGGTGACCTCTGGTGCGTCCTTGACTCGTGGAAAAATGTATATTGTTTCCATATGAACTTCTTCTTCCTGCTCTGAGCTGGACTCTTCTACTATCTGAGCTTGAGTCTTCGTCCTTGGCGTCTGCCTAACCTATGTTGCACCTAATTTCACAATCTTAGGCGGCGTCATCATAGCAAACTCAAGGCCACCACGCTGGAATCATCGCACGATGTCTTCTAAAGGCTCCGTCTCGAATGTAAACTATTTGGTGCAATTATCTGGACTGGCAATGGCTGCGAAAATGGGGAAACCAGCACTCTATAATTGGAGTATCTCTACATAGGGAAAACTCTACAAATTACTCTATAACTCTCAGAAATCGCAAAAGTAACCCTTCTGTTTGAATGATCTGTGTATTTGTACTGAAGGGGATAAGCACTAAAGCAACGGTCACTTAGGCTAGACCCGTTGGGGGAATTTATTGCATGGACAAGACAATGCCCCGTGCCCCGATTCTAATTAATTGCTGAAAAGATGTTCAAATCTCCCTCGAAAATTGTGTGCAAGCGGCGGCCTCGACCAAGATTTACCAAATCTAGGACAATCATTGTACTGTTTCCAAATCTAGGGCAACGTATACCTATCATATCTAGATTAATTGCTTATCAGAAGGCAAAGTGACTGGCCCTCTTTCCCTTTCAAAATCATCTTTGCAGCACGGGGAACATCGCCTTGCTGCGATGTCACACCGCATCGTCCTAGACCAAAAGTTAGCGTGAGACTCTGTAACATTCAAAAACTCCGTAATCGTCCTATGACTTGCGTAAAATAAACTTTCCTGCTGTGATTCCTCCTACTTAGAACTTTTTCAGCTGGTGTAGACTAGTTACAGGTGCNTTCAAAAACTCCGTAATCGTCCTATGACTTGCGTAAAATAAACTTTCCTGCTGTGATTCCTCCTACTTAGAACTTTTTCAGCTGGTGTAGACTAGTTACGGGTGCGATGCCTCCTTTCAAATACACTAGACATCTGCACCACTTAGTTCTATGGGTTAGGGTTGGGAGGTGTAGTGGCTATCACTATGAAGCTTAATCCTATTTCCATTAATCAAGGTAGGAACAAGTTCCTCGTTCAGTTTACTGAGCTGAACGACACCTCCTTCTGTGGCTTGCTGAATTTGATATGGCCCCAACCAATGTGTCTTGAACTTCCCTGGAAACTTAAGAAACTTGCTGTCATAAAGGAGCACTAGGTCTCCTGTTTGAAAAATCTTGCTCTTGATGTGCCTGTCATGCCAAGCTTTTTCTCGTGCCTTCTGCACTTTTTGATGAAATCCTGCGATGAATCTGTCTTCTTCTAAGGCAAGTAGCTGCGCTAATCTTTCATTCATCGTATCAATATCAGCCATCTCAGTAATTTGAGCAATTCTTAAACTAGGAATAATATATTCCATAGGCATAATAGCCTCTTGTCCATACACTAAGCTGAAAGGTGTGTGTCCTGTAAGTTTCTTGCATGTAGTCCTATAAGCCCATAATACAACATTAACCCTGAGGTCCCAATCATCTCTTTGGTTGTTACAAATCTTAGTAAGAGCATTTTCTAGAATCTTGTTAAAAGCCTCCACTGTACCATTAGCTTGTGGGTGGTAGGGAGTGCTCTTATGATGCTGTATCTAAAATTCCTCTGTCAAGTCCTCAATAGTGCGATTCAGAAAGTGTGTGCCTTGATCACTCATCAAAATTGCTGGACATCCAAATCTACTTATGATGTTTTCAAAAATGAACTGTGCGGCTGTAGCAGCATCACAATTCCTTATTGCTTTGGCCTCTTCCCACCTGGTGAGGTATTTTGTTCCTGTGATAATGTATCTCGTACCAGTTCGTTTCCTTGGTGGGTTGATAGGACCCACGAAATCTATAGCCCACTTGTCAAATGCCCGCATCGTAATCTGTGGTCTAAGTGGCATTTCATCTCTCCTCAAAGGTTTTCCTACCCTCTAGCAGATATTGCAGCATCTGCAAAACTCCTTAGTGTCTTTATGCAAAGTAGGCCCCCATAATCCTACAGCTAGAATTTTCTGAGCAGTCAGCTTTCCTGTGAAATGACCTCCTGCGGTACCTGAATGTGCTTCTCTGATAATGGCCTCTTTCTTGTGCGGCATCATGCATCTACATAGGACTTCATCTGGACCTAACTTGTATAAATGTCTTGCGATCAAAGTGAAATCTACTGCTTTAACAACTAACTGTTTATTTTGCTTCTTCGTAAACTCAACTAGTTCCCACCCTGTAGTGAGAAAGTGAATAATATCTGCGTAATACTCATCTGTGATCTGGATAGAAAACAATTGCGCAGCTGGCAAATTATCCTATAAATTAATTGGTTCTTCTCCTGAGTCTATCCGCAACAGATGATCAGGTCCAGGATTCAATCTCCCTGGTTTTACAATAATTTCAAAATCATACTCCTGAAATAGGAGTAACCATCTACAAATCCTTCCCCCTAACACTGGCTTATTGACCAAATACTTTAAAGCGGAATGGTCAGTGAACATCTTGAATGGGGCACCCAACAGGTAGTGCCTGAACTTCTGTAGAGCATACACCATAGCTAGTCCTTCTCTTTCTGTAGTGGTGTAGTTCTTTTCTGCGGTAGATAAATTTCTTCTTGGGTATGCAATAGGGTGATCGATACCCCATTCTCCTGACTGTGTTAAGGCAATCCCCAGTGCGATGCTAGATGCATCCACATGTACATGAAATGGTTTGTTCCAATCTGTAAATACTAAGATGGGTGCTGTAACCATCTTCTCTTTAAGAGTGTATAAACTTTGCTAGCATTCCTAATTCCATAGGAATTTCACTTCTTTCTTTAACAGATTTTCCATAGGTGTTGTGATCTTTGCATAGCCTTTGATGAATTTTCTATAATACCCTGTATGACCAAGCATTGTCGTCAATTGCTTGACTGAGTTGGGTACTGGAAGATTTACAATGATGGCAATCTTTGCAGGATCTACCATCAAGCCTTGTCTGCAAACAATATGACCCAACAAAATACCAAATGGTGCATAGAATATACATTTCTTCAAGTTAAGAGAAATCTGATATTGCCTACATTTCTGTAACATGAGCCTTAAATCTCCTATATGATTTTTGATTAATCCAAATATAGTCCAATCATCAAAATAGACTTCTAAGAATTTATGGATGTATTCCTTTAAGACAGCAACTACTACTCTAGAAAAAATAGCTGGTGCATTTTTAAGACCAAAGGGAATTACCATATACTGGAATGAGCCCCATTCTATCGCAAAGATGGTCTTATGTCGATCCTCTGGATGGATTCTTATCTGGTGATAGCCTGAAAAGCCATTAGTGAATGAGTAGATCTCCTGTCCTCCCACATTGTCTAAAACTTCATTAGTAAAAGGTGTCGGAAATGGGTCATGAAGTGATGCGTCGTTGAGTTTGCGCAAATCAACACAAATCCTTATTTCTCCTTTAGTTTTATTTTCCTACACAACCATGGGACTAACCCATTCGCTCTCTTCAACTGGCTCAATGATGCCTGCTGCTAACATCTTATCAATCTCATCCTTAACTTTTTCTTTATAACGAGGATTTAATCTGTATGGACGCTTCTTAACTGGCCTAGCATCCTCTTTCAAAGGTATCCTCATGACTCCCAAATCTCCTACTATTCCCTTCATCTCTATAAGCTTAGTGGGAAATAAGTCCTGATAGTCATGTAACAAATCTACGATGTGTCCTACCGTTTCATCATCCCAATAGTCTCCAATAGAGGCAAACTTTGGTTCTGTTTATGTGCCAATATTGATCTTTTTAATCTTAATAGGGTCTGTGACAGTTGGAATCTCTAGCTTTGGTCCATCAACTTCGCGAGTCCCTTCTGACTCTAGAATTTTGATACTGCGAGGATTCTCATCCTCATCACCTGGCTCTTCTGCGAAGTTGTAACACTCTAGCACATGTTCTAACTGGATGGCCCAATCAAGCTGAGCATGCACTGGTAGGGTATAGTCATCAAATATCTTAGTATTTATAATCTTTAGAGCCTGATCAATGCTTGGATACTCAGATTCAAAAGTGAAAGTGAGTACAAAGCTGTCTATCATAACTGGCCATGTAATCATTCCTCTGCGCAACTCTGTCTCAATGTACTAGTTCCTTGGGACTGTGTCTAAAGTGTGAATGAATAGGTGAACCCATTCATCCTCTGGAATGTTCGACCAATTCTGTTCACAAATCTTAATATGTGACCTGGGGTCACTTTCTTCTGTATATTTTTGCTGTAAACGCTGCTTGTCATTAGGGAATCTGATCACCATCAATCTCTTAAAATCATCCCATGATGCGATATTTTCTTTATGTGCATGCCACCATCTTGCAGGTGTGGCTCTTATTGCAAGATCAATAGCTTCCATCCTCTGCTCATTAGGGATTTCCTGCTCAAACTGCTATAAAGTCATTGGCATCTACTAAGCCATCAAACAATGGAATATCCTTAATCTCTGTTCCAATCCATCGCAGTGACTTAGTCATAAATGCACATCTATGAGCTGAAACTTCATAAAGTCTATTCTGCCAATTTTTTAGACCAACATCTAAATCTGATGCGCATGAGCTATTGCATCACCAACTAATATTTCCTTCTACGGTGGGATTGATATAATCACTCTGGTTAGCAGTCATCTGATAGAGGCTCTCCATATTACGCACCTCTTCCTCTGCTCTGATAGGTTCAATGTATCGAGGACCCTGAAAAGGATCCAACGGTGCGATGACTCGAATCTGTTTATCCTCAAAGGTCATTTGTATTTTCTTCAAATTGATAACAGGCATGTTATCAAATGCCCAGTCAATACCTAATAAAGCTGGATACGGTCTATTATAGCCAATAATTTCTATGACTTCAAAATCTGCAAAGTTGCGAACTCCATCAATATCAACTAGTACTTGTGGTAATCGACCCAGTGGCGATACCCTCTGCTGATTGGCTAATCACAAATGGATAGGTGATCTGGCTAACTTAGGGCTACCCATCTATTCCCATGTCTACTTAGTAAGAACATTTACCTCTGATCCCAAATCTAGGATTACCTCATCCATTTCAAACTCTCCACTTTGTGTTGTGAGTCTCATTTCTCTTCCTGTTCTTGTATGGCCCATAATATTATGAACAACACGATGCGTACTGCTCACGGAAGAAGACTGCTGATATTGATCTATGATGCGTTGAAACCCTCCTATGGCTTTCTCATTTCTTACAAGTTTCAAGCAACTCCATAGGAAGGATTGTACACTTCCTGTCAACTCATCCTCTTCGCACCTTCCAGATGTGGTAGCCTGTGATATCTGCACAGGACTAACGCCACAAGGTTTTTGCTGCGGTACGCCCCTACAAGGTAATATCTGCGATCCTGATGGTGTAGGGTCAGTAAATAAAGTTTTAGCTTGCTGAAATGTTTCTTTGTTCTTCTGCAGTTCAAGTGGTGTAGATTTATTAGTGGCCTTATGCACCCACTTCGGACCTGTATTCTTTTCGGCATCCTGTGATTTCCTACTAGTAGAAGCACCACTGCGAGTCACAACATTGACTCTTGGTTCTAGCTCTTTCTGCTCAGTAGCAATAAGCTGAATATTCTAGTTTACTGCTGGCTTAGGATCCTTAATCTTGGCTATCAAGATAGGATATTCTTCTATAGTATGATCGTAGAACTTGCAATACTTACATGTTGTAGTAGGGTTTTGACAATCCCTAGCATAATGTCCTATGGCTCCACAGTTATAACAAACAATTGGTCCATGGCCACGGAAAAAGCCTCCACCACGGCCTCTTCCTCTAAATCCTCCACCAGGGCCATCATGAGCCGGTTCATGCTATGGACCTGCTGCTGGTCTTGGTGTCTCTGACTGGACTCTGTAGAAGTCATGTTTTCTCTCTATCATGAGATCATAAGCTCTGCAATTATTTTCATCATGTCCTACTGACTTACAGAAGTTACAATATAAATTCTTAGGAGTTTGTACATACTTCTAAAGTAAAGGGCATTCATGTGGTCTATGTCCTCTTGTTCTACAGATTTCACACCATGGCCCTTGATTCTGTACTAAGGGGTTAGGAACCCCACTTGATATATACTCAACAAATACTGGACAGTTATCTTTGGTATGCCCATGTCCTTTACACTTTGTACACCATAATTCTTGTTCAACCTCTTTTCCTTTCTTAATCTCATGTAGCTGTAAAGTGAGATTGGCTAACTGATTATGTATGTTTGTCATACCTACACTAGTCTCAGCTAATGGTGAAGCCTCTAGTTTCATTGCCATCTCCAATGCTTCATCATGCATATGGAGTTTCTATTGCTTTAGTGGAATTCTGATATGAGGGAGCAGTGCTGCGATGAACCATTCCTTATGCTGCTCCGGCGCAAACTCAAAACTAACTTGGTCTATAAGAGCTTTAAATTTCTGATCGAAATCCCATACTGACTCTGTGGGTAACTGTTTAATGTCTTTAAGTTCTATGATACATTGTGACTCAGACTTGGGTTTCTTAAATTCCTTAATCATTTCGGTCCTGACCTCTACGAGTGTTATGTTTTGCGCTGATGTATACTTCATATACCATGTTAAAGCTCTTTCTCTAAGTGTAGTGGCCAACTGGACAAGATTAGTATTGTCATCTTGGATCTGTTTAATGGTCCATACAGCTTCACATAGGAACCAATGCTATTCTGGGTCTTCTGCCCCTGTACCCCTAAAGGTAGGTAATTTCATGTCATCCCCCATTCTGTTTCTACGAGGTGGATTTTGATTTGTTGTATTACTACCACTTAGCGGTGTAAATGTAGGTGGTATAAAGGTAGTATGTACTATGTGTGAACTACTAGATGGAGTTCATGCGGGACTATTCTGAGCCCCGGTTGGTTTCTGTGGGGTATAAGGGTGGTAAGGGATACCCCCTACTGTTCTTTCTCTATTACTTTGACTCTGTTCTCTAGTATTGTCTGAACTATCTTCAAAGAAGGAATATCTAAAATCTACTTTATATCTCCGACCACTACGTGTACATCCAATTTCTTTAGAATCACTCTCAAACTCTTGTGCCATTACACTTACTTAACTTATTCATCTGAGAATATATTCAGTACTCCTTTTTCATACGATAACATCTTAAGGGACAAATTTAAAGAGTTCAAGTACTGACCGCGATATCCTTTGAAGAATTA
>LPNX010816104.1:98195-108448 GCA_001517045.1 Pseudotsuga menziesii | reverse complement strand
TTTTTCTCTATCATGTGCTCCCCGACACCCTTACTGACCCCATGTATCAATATCTCTCTCTCTCCCTCTCTCTTTTTTTCTCCTAATACCCCCTTACTCTTCCAAATTAAGTTTTCCACATGCACACACATCAAAAATACCAATCATCAAGTCTTCGTTGTGTACTCCACAAGTCATTCAACATACAACATACTATAGCCCTGTCTCAAATCTGTCCATACACCATTAGTATCTTGTCTTCAGTACTGTCCACATCAACATATAGGCTTCCAAACTGTTTAATTTAACACTTAGACAAAATTGTTTTTAACTTGTAAAAACAATTTTTCTTCTACTATGGTAGATTGATTTCTCCTTCATGTGATCACCATAAGGAAACATTCAAGCATGGCTAGTGTTATCCCTAAAGTTGAACCTAGACTACAGGGGTTCAAGCTTAAAGAAATCTTTTTCAAAAATATAATTCAATGAAATCAAGATAAAAAAACTAGGCTGGTATGTAATGAAAGCTATAGGAAAATCACATAATCATTAAAGAAATGTATAACATAAAACAAAATACAAAATCCAATATCAAAGGAACTACGATCATGAATTTATGAAATGAGATTGACACTGTTATTAAAAGTTTAAAAGATAACTGTATTTCACCATAAGAATCAAGTAATGGGATTCAATTGACCATATATAGAATATCATCAAAATTGGACTTCCATCACTCCAATTGCCACTCTTTCTCATATAGTGACTATCCTTATATACAAAACATCTGCTTTTCTAAGATAGCTATAAGATCCTACTTCTATGGATCGAGCTCTTTCAAAAATAGAAAGGCCAATCTCATTTAAACAGTTTTTTAATACAAGTGTAAAATAAAAGAGACATATGTCAACAAACAAAATTGCTTTCAAAAGCAAATTATAACTCTTAATCTAAAGACTTTTAGAAGCCTCTGCCAAGATAGTTAGATCACTTAAAACCTGGGACTGTTTTTGCAACCTAGCAAACTCAGCATCTTTGTTCTCCTCCTTACTCTGAGCCTTCATGTGTTTGAGTTGATTCTGGATGGTTCTTTTTTCCTTTAGAATATCTTTAGATATTGAGAGAAATTTATGATAATCTGCTTCCTTATCCTCCAGATCTTCTTGAAGTCTTTTATTTGTTGTCATTAACTTTTCATTAATGTTTTGTAAAAACCTGGTTTGCTCCTTGTATGTCTGCAAAGATTTCTTGACTTGATTTAATTCTGGAGTTATTTCAAACTCTTCTTCTTTCATGTGGACGTCATCTTCCTATGGAATCCTTGATGTTGAGAAATCCTTTGAATCAACTTGTTTGTTTGTGCAAACGATTTCTGGTATAAACCCTGCAACTCCTTGAACATCAATGAACTTCTCATTATCTGAACAATACTAACCTTTAGATGTATGTACAGTCTCTTCACTGAAAGCGTCATCTATCATCGCGATTTCCTCATAGCTTTCATGTGCTTATTTCATCTCTTCCTGCAACTTCCTTCTTAACCTAGTCCTAGGGTTCACATCCATGATCTCTGACTTCGACAACTGATCACGAGCTTCATTTTTTGAAGTTTTTCATCTGTGAATGAAGTTTCAGGACATAAAATTTTCTAAAATGGTTTCTCTGTAAAACCCTTACCTTCCTCTACAAAAGCTTCAATTTGTTTTTTGTGATTTTTTGTTTGCTAGTCTAAGTCTTCCATTACCCTTTTTCCTTTCTCTTTAGTCTTTTCTTCAAACCATAGCTCTGATAGTAGAGTTTCCCAATTTCATCCTTCCCTGTGCAATTGTGCAACAATCAATAGTTTTATTAAACCCTGATGGTATACTAAACGAGCAGTATGCTCTAGATGGCCCTGAACCCATGCAATCATCTTTTGCAGGATTTTCAATAGGTAGAATGGGAGATTGAGCTCCAAGCTTCCACTGAGGTGCATCAGCAACCTTAAATGGAATTTGAGAACCCTATCATACCGACCATCGCATGTAATATAATTTTACACCATTTCTAAACGAATTTTCCAGCTAGGTTTTATTTTGCTCACATGGATACAATTTTTCCAGTCTAATTTTTCAAAACCTGGCATTAAAAACTCACTGTAATCTCCTTGAAAGTCTTGTTTCTTAAACCACCTTTCTCCTTGCATCGAAACATCTATTGCTTCAGCAATAGACTCTTCATTTACCCTGACTATTGAACTTTTGAGCTAATCCATTTCATCTTTATACTTTTTGATCAAAGCCATACTTACCTATGAGTGATAACCCTGTAATTTTTCATAGAAAGCAAACCATCCAGCATTATTCATCAATTGGGATAATCTTGGAAACTTCAGTATCCATTTTATGTTATTGGGCTCCAGTCTGCAAATTAGGCCTCTTGGTTTTCTTCTCACCACGATTTCTGAATCCTCTTCCTCTGTTATCTTTGACATTTCTGCAACCCTTTCACAATATACACTTCCAAAAATAATTTATGCTATTTTTGTTTCCCTGCAGCAGTTTACATTCAAATGCAGAAAACTATACAATGTAAACTTGGCCCTCTTCAAGAATGAGAATACAGGATCAAAACAAACCCCTGCTACTTCAGAACTACTCTACACAATTTTTCATTATTTTAGCCATCCAAATTTCAGGATCTTAAACAATAAATGTCCATATCATAGAAACGGTTCTCTAAATGATCTTCACCAAGTTTGAAAGGTCATTTGAGCATAATAACATGACAATTTTTAGGGAAAATAAAATATCATATTCAATCAGTCAAAATTGCCATTATTGGTACTAGTACTCATTACATGAAGTGCCTCGATTTCATATGCAAAATAGCTGTGCAAGCCAACGAGTGACATGATCTAACACATTATTTCTTAAATACGACTACTTTCAACGAGTAATTATACCAAGTACTGAGTTTGTCAAATATGAATATGTTTATATATACCATAGTTTCATGGTCATATTTTTTACACCCAATGGTACTTATAAATAACAACATTAATGAAATACTCTTGGAAGAAATGCTGCCAGTTTGTAAAATGCTACCAGTTTGAGAAATGCTGCCAGTTTTAACAATCCAATTCATAATATAAAACCTCTTGCACTTAATATAGGTTCATAGCTTTAAATGAGTGATGATTTTGAGGCTTAAAAAAATATAATAAGAAAAATATAAAAATAATGGCATTCAATCAAAAAGAAGGTGTAAAAACAAGGTAAAAGTTAAAAAACAAAAACTCGTCATAATAAAAAACCCTAAGATAAAAAATCAAACAACCTTAGAGATAACATCTGGCTCCATCTGGGGACAAGGTTTTCCCCGTAAAACTTCGAGAACATGTTGACCTATGCCTTTAGAAATCTACTAAAGTCATTTTTGCCTTATTGGGCTGGCGTCTTATTCAAAGCAAAATGATATATGTACATTGAAAATGTACAATGACCATTTATCCCTCAATATGTATAAAAATTCTTTAAAAATGCCCATTTACTGGACCTACAATCTCCTCACCATTCAAATTTTGCAAAACAAAAGTGTTGTTTCCCAGGATCTTGATCATTGAAAAAGGCCCTATCCATAAATTATCGAACTTCCCATGATTACCTTTTTCTTCCTTTTGTACATCCCACCTAAGAACAAGGTCATACACTGTAAACATATCTTTTTTAACTTTCTTATCAAAGCTTTTCTTCATTCTTCTTTTATGCCTCCCAGCTGTATTTTCGATAGCTTCTCTCTCTTGCTGCAATTGAATTATCTAAAACATTCTTCTTCTTATATCATTAGGTTCTTCTTTTATTTCCTGCATAAATTTAATGACTGGAGTCACTAATTGAACAAGGAAAACAACATCAACTCCATATACCAATTGGAAAGGGGATGTCCCAATTGACTTCTTAATAGTTACTCTATCGTCCCAAAGAGCAAATTTTAATTTGGTATCCCAACTCCTTTTATTCTCAAATAACATTTTCTTGATACTCTTTACAATGTTTTTATTACTGGATTCTACTAATCCTTTACCCTGTGGGTAGTATGGTGTTGACTGTTTCAAGTTAATATTATTTTCTTCACAAAATTTCACCATCTTTATTGATTTAAAAGTGGGAGCATTATCAGTGACTAATTTCCTAGGGCATCCAAACCTACCAAGAATGTTTTCCTGAAGGAAATTAATTATGACTTGTTCAATTTCTCTCCTCGTAGGAACTGCCTCCACCCATTTAGTGAAAAAATCAGTAGTAGTTAGAATCCATTTATGCTGTCCACTGGAAGGAGGATGAATTTTACCAATGAAGTTTGAACCCCACTACTGAAATGGACCATTTACTGAAATAGGCTTCAAGGGTAAGGACTGAAGTTTATGCTTACCTTCAAACTTTTGACACTCCACACATGATCTAACATGATGATACACATCTGAGAAAAGGGTAGGCCAATAATATCCTGCTCTTAGGATTTTAAAAGCATTTTCCTTCCAATACTTGTGCCCTCCACATACTCCACTGTGCAATTCTGAAATAACAGCATCAACTTCCGATTTCTGTAAACATTTCAACAATATTCCTCCCGGATCCTTCCAGTACAAAACCTGATCTATTAAAACATACTTCATTGCTTTTAGTTTTAATGATATGCATTCATTTTTATTCAATTTCAAAGGGAATTGTAAGTACAAAAGGAAATATACAATATCTTTATACCAATTAGACTCACCATACCTGCTATAAACCTGCTGCTTACTGTATTATGTTGCCATATCCTACTCTGGATGTTCTGCCATCTCATGAAGATTTAAAACCTGACAATTTGATTATGTTAGAAGCTTAGCTAATCCCTGGCCTTTTACCAATTTTGTTGGTTTAATATCCACGTCATATTCCATAACCTAATTAGCTATCCATCTAGCTCTTTTTCCTTCATTGTTAGGCTGTGCTAAAATCTCCTTGATTGCTGAACTTGGAACATATGCCAAAACCTTAGAATGTAAAACATATATTATGAAGAATTTAAGAGCTTTAACTAATGCATATGCTTTTTTTTCCATTATATTATATTTAATCTTCGAGTCTCTTAATGCTTTACTGAAAAAGGAAATTGGTTGTTCCAAACCATCTGAGTTCTTTTACAATAATACAGTAGCTATAGTGTCTTCTGATGCAAATGAGAAAATTGCAAAATCTTTTGTATAATTAGGAGCTATAAATACTGGTGCTTCTATTAATGCCTTATTTATGGCTTCAAATGATTGTTTATCTTGTTTTGACCATTTAACCTCCCTATTCTTCTTAAGCATCTCAGTGATATGTTTGATAATTTCTACAAAATTAGGAATAAACCATCTTAAAAAGTTGATTTTTCCAATGAAAGATTGAATTTCATTTTTATTTCTATGAATACTGATATTTAAGATGGCCTTTACTCTCTCTGGATCTATTTTTATTCCTTCAGTAGAAAAAATATGCCCTAACAATTTACCTTCTATCAGAGCAAAGTGAGACTTTTTTGTGTTTAATGATAAACCAAACTTTCTGCATTTAATAAAAAATTGTCTCAAATGTTTTAGATGATCTTCGTCAGACTTGGAGAAGACTGTGATATCTTCTTGGTAAATCACTACAAATTTTTCATTTTCACCCAAAAAATCTATATCCATAGCCCTCTAAAAAGTGGCACCTGCATTCATAATCCCAAAGGGCATTTTATCATACATAAAGGTCCCCCATGGAGTTGTAAATGCTAGTTTTTCTCTGTCTTCTAGCTGTACTACAATCTAGTTATAACCAGAAAATCCATCAATCATTGAAATTTTGTGAGATCCTACAACCCTCTACAAAATCTAATCTATTTTTGGTAATGAATAGTTATCTTTCAGACAAGATCTATTCAAGTTCCGGAAAGTCTTATCTCTCCATTCTTCTTACGTACATGCACCAAATTCGCAACCCATGATGAATATCTTAGAGGTACAATAATTTTTGCATCTAGTAATTTTTTTACCTCTTTTTCAAATACTGGAAGCAATGTTGGGTTAAGCCTTCTAAGCTTCTATTTGAAAAGCTTAGTATTTGGTTTCAGAGGAATTTTGTGCTGAATTATGCTAGTATCATATGTTTTTAAATCATGATATGAACAAGCAAAAATTTCCACAAATTCTTTAAGCAAACCAACATATTTTCTCCTTTCTTCTTCTGACAACAATTTTGACAATTTTATCATCTTAGGCTGATTTTCAAAACCAATGTTATACTCTATAACATTCTCCTTAGTAGTCTCCAAAGTAGGTTTTATCAGTGTATCATCTTTGGAAAACAACCTCTCTAATGGAACAAGTCCCTTAGGAATAAAATTCCCTTTTAACTCAACAATTTTGTGATCAGCAATTGAATTATTTTTGCAAGGTTCATTTTCTATCCATTCAAAATCCTGTTCTTGATCAACTATATCATCTGAGAATTCACCTACTAACTACAGAAATTCTTTTATTTCCTGATCATCATTAAACAATTTCCAATGTTTGATATTATCTAGGACAGAGGGTATGTACCTTAAATGAATTGGGTATTTCAAATGAGTTACCTTTGGAACTTTGAAATAGGCTGCTGCTAAGGCTAGGGAATTAGTTGTCTCATTGTATTCTCTTGGAACAAAAGTTATATTGAAAGCTATGAAGAAATTTTCAATTAAATCCCAAGCCTCATTCCTATAAACTTTCAGTAAATACTACTTTACCTGGTAAGCACCTTTTACTTGCTGAATTACTAATTTGGAGTCGCCAAATATAGCAAGTTCTTTAATACCTAAGTCTTTTACTTCTCTTAACCCAAGAATCAAAGCCTCATATTCAACAGTATTATTTGTTATTTTAAATTCCAATTTGTACATAAGGGAAATAACCTCACCTCCATCTGAAATCAATAATACTCCTGCTCCCGCCCCCTCCTTACTTGATGCACCATCAAAATAAAACTACCATAATCCATCTGGTTCCTCTTTCTTTACCTGAACTGGAATATATTTGTGTACTTGTAAAACCCCTTCAATTTCATCATTTAATTGCAACATACAAGAACCAAGATTTTCATCAATTAAATAGATCGGATGATTATTAGGGTGTCTACTATCACTTACCAAATATGCCATCTGTACTTCTCTAAAAAGTCTTCTGAATTATCCTCCAAATACTAGAATTGTAGCATATGAAAGATCCATTTGCAAAGTTCCTCCCACTTTCTTTGCCCAGGATCTAGACAATAGCATACCAAATTTAGGAGAAATATCTGCTACAACTATATCCATCAATACACTCTTCATAGGTACTTGAGTTAAATTCACCACCAGTTCTTTGATTACCCCAATACACTTCACTGCCCTAGAATCAAATGCATACAAATCATGGTATGGTTTAGTAACACTCAGTCCTAAAGCTTCCATGACTACTTTTGGCATGAGGTTATGTGAAGCTCTAGAATCTAACAAACAATTATGCAATAGCTGATCATGTACTGAAAAGGTTACATAAAATGGAGGGGATATTCTAAATTATCATCAGGCTGATCAAAAGTTTTTGACCCCACAATAATAGTAGGTTTTTCATCTTGCAAATTAATTTCATTAGATGGGATAGGAGTAGGATTCACTACATTTTTGAAAGTTTTAAAAGCTGCTTCCCTGTAAACTTTACTCTTAATCAACTTTGTTAAAGGCACAAGGATTTTCACTTTATTAATCTCATGCTCCAAACTAAAACCACTTACAGCTTTATTCACCTCCTCAAGATTTACCACTTCATCTTTTCTTTATTTTACAATTTGTTTCTGATTTGAAGACATATTTTGTTTAATAGGATGAGCTTTCACCAACTTTTTAGCTTGCGATGCATGTTTTACCCCTGATCTAAGACCATATGATTTTTGTGGTGTTTCCTGACAAACTTCAGGCATAGACATTTGATAATCATCTTCTTCATAATGATGTAATTATGTAGCATAATGATAATCAGATCTAGTTAGAAAATGAGAAGAATAATCATCATCAAACTGACTAATATTATGTTCCTATTCTTCCAAATCATCTAACTCCCCCTCATCTATATCATATGATTCATCATCTCTGACATTATTATTTTGAAAAGGAGGTTGAATCCTTTGTACTTCATTTTCTTTCCTGTCTCTCTGAATATCATTATTTCGTCTTTCAGGAAAAAACCTAGGAGCAAAAGGTCTTCTAAACTGATTTTGATTTCTTTCACCTTCTGGTATAGGTTTATTCTGATTTCTATTTCCCATTTCCAACCTATCAATCTTAGCAGACAAATTTTTTATGATTTTATTCATTTCATCCATTTTACTGTCTTAAGATCTTCCTGTATGGCTGGATGTACTGATTTCTTTTTTACCCTTTCTGTCTACAATTGGATGTTCTGTTTCCTCTTTGAGTTTATTTGAGGCTAAAATATTTGACTCTACTTCTAATGCTGCATTTTGCATCTTTTGAAGTGACACAGATTTTCTTTCTCTCAATAGCAAAGAAAACTCACGATCAAATGAGTTTGCATAAGTTAACTTTGTTGATGTCTTGGTGGGTTTTATTTCAATTGGAATCCTACTATACATTTTATTGAATCTTTTGGAAAAATCTCCCACAGCTTCATCCTTTTTTCTCTTTAATGATACAAACTCTGTCATGTAATACAAATAATCTTTAGTGTCCCCCAATTGTCTCATAAATGCTTCTTCTAAAGTATCTATACCATCTATAGAGTTTGGTGGTAATTCTCTAAACCACTTTCTGACCTCTCCATCTAAACTTTGAACAAAAACCCTCATCCAAACATCCTCATGTTCAAAATTGTTATTATCTGCATAACTACATAATGTATTCCAGTGTTCCTTTGCAGTAGCATCTCCTTGGCCATTAAATATTGGAAGGTATTTTTGATAATCTCCTGCTGGGAGAGCATTGAGAGGATGGGGTAAAACCAATTGGGCATATCTTGCTGCTACCATAGCATCCATTCGATTTTGAGGTTGAGCCATTCTAGGATTGGAAATGTTTGAACTTGTATTGGAATGAAAGGTGCTTGAATGTTGTGATGAGGGAGACAAATTACCAAGATTTGACTGATTCACTGGGATGGTGTTAACAAAAGGAACGTGGGTTGAAAATAAAGAAAAAGATCCTATTTTCAATGCTTCAAGTTTAACCTTCTCTGACAGCAAAGGATTTGTAAAGACACGGAAATTGTCAATTTGGGAAGGGGTAAATAATAGGTCTAACTCTTCTCTTCATTTTTCTGAATGTGGGTCAAAAGAAGGAACTAGGATAGATGAATATTTAGGGATCTCCAAGGCTGCAGGCTATCTAAATTTTTTTGATGAAGTGGAAATTAAATTTCTCCTAGCCTCCTTTAATAACTACTCAGGATCTAAGACTCCTGGATTTAAAGGGGATGAAGGATTTCCTCGAGTTCCTATCTTTTTTGAAGCCACTGTAACTTTTTATAGGTTACTAATGTAGTTTATAGAAGGTTTGACTGATTTTGTTCACCCTAAAAAATCAATTGCATAAGAATTTTGATTACCCAGGGAAGATGTCTTTTCCTTTCTCTGTGTTGGTAATAACTCCCGATTGATCTATTACATAGCCAAATGCAAATATTTATACAATTTACAAGACGGTTGAGTTTCACCTCTTACCTAGCCTTTTCAACTTCCTACATCAGTTTTATTTATTTATTTACAAAGTATATAATCCCTACAGATTATATTCTAACAATCCACCTCTTAATCCGAAGGGGTGTTCATAAGTTCGAGCATGTTTCTGAATCTTTCAAACTTTTCTCATCCAAGCGCTTTGGTGAAGATGTGTGCAACTTGATCATTTGTGGAACAATGTCGAAGATGGACTGTCTTGGCCTCTACATGATGTCGAATCAAATGATACTTTGTGTTGATGTGTTTGGTTCGATCATGGAATCTAGGATTCTTAGCCAGCTTGATTGCAGAAGTATTGTGGACCAACAATGGAGTGGAGTTCTCTTGTTTTTCTTGCAGATCTTCAAGTATCTTCCTGAGCCATACTATTTCTTTCGTTGCTTCAACTGCAGCCACATATTCTACTTCTGTTGTTGAATCTGCTGGAACTGACTGTTTGCGTGATCTCCATGAAACAGCTGCTGATCCAAGACTCATAGTGTATCCAGAAGTTGATACTCATGTCTTCTTATA
>LPNX010816104.1:63539-97311 GCA_001517045.1 Pseudotsuga menziesii | reverse complement strand
GCTCTCATTGTTCCCTGTCATCAAAAGATCATCTACATACACCACAAGATACACAATAGATCTTCCAACTTTCTTTATAAACAGTGTTGCATCATCAAGATAAAAATGTTCGAAATTTAACTTCAAAAGATGCTCGGTTAACTTTTCATACCATGGGCGAGGTGCTTGTTTTAGTCCATACACGGATTTGACAAGCTTGCATACCTTTTGTTATTTTCCTTTCACAACAAAGCCTTCTGGCTGAGACATGAAGACATTCTCTTTCAAGTCTCCATTCAAGAAAGCAGTCTTCACATCCATTTGATGAACTTTCCACCCTTTCTAAGCAGCCAAAGAGAGTAAGGTTCGGATGGTAGCCCATTTTTCTGTAGGAGAAAATGTTTCTTCATAGTCAATTCCTTCTTTCTGTGCATAGCCTTTTTCTACAAGCCTCGCTTTGTGCTTGTCAAGTGAGCCATCTGATCTATATTTGTTCTTGTACACCCACTTGCATCCAATTGGTTTGGTTCCAACTAGAGGGTCAACCAACTTCCAAGTTCCATTCTTTATGAGTGCATCATACTCATTTTGCATAGCTTCTTTCCATTCATCACGAGTAGAAGATTCTTCAAAGGAAGTTGGTTCAAATTTAGCAGATAAATTAAATTCACAATCAAATGATACATCCATGTCATCACCTGAATTATCTGCTTCTCCTCCATGTCTTTTCAAACTTCTCGTTCCCGTCTTTCAAACTTCATCCTGATGGACACTTTCAAGTGTCTTTGTGGCCCATTTAGGAATCTTCCGTGATGGTCCTGGTTGATCAGCTGGTGGTGCTTCATCATTGATTGAGAGTCTTTCAATTCTCTTAATTACGTCATCCAATTGAATCTCTTGATCAGGTGAAGTATCAGGAACTTCTTCATGCGGGGGAGTTGGTGCTTCATATGGAAATTCCAAAGGTTGTTCCAGAATAGGAATCCCCCCTTAAAGGTTTGGAATTTCATATTCATTTTCAGAATATGTCTTTGGATGAGGATAATTTTCCAGATGATCAAGATGCCTCTCAATTGACTGGTCATTTTTATTAGTCTCAAGAAAAATGACATCTCTGGAAATAACAAATTTCTTGTTTACCTCATCACACAGACGGTATGCCTTGGAGTATTCTTCGTACCCCAAGAAAATGCACTTTCTGCTTCGAGCACCAAGCTTGTTTCTTTTCTCCTTCGGAATCAAGGCATAACAGGTGGAACCAAAAACTCTGAAATTCCTGACTGAAGGGAGATGGCCAAACCACATTTCATGTGGAGTCTTGTTATCAAGTGCATTTGATAGACTTATATTTCTCAAATATGCTGCACATTTTACTACATCACCCCAAAACATTAGTTTTACATTCTTGAAAAACATCATTGAGTGAACAATATTCATTATGGTTCTATTCAGTCTTTCTGCTACACCGTTTTGTTGAGGATTGTAGGGAACGGTAGTCTGATGTGCAATTCCATGTTGGCAAAGATAAATTTCAAAAGCATTTGAAGTGTATTCTTTTCCATTATCAGTACGAAGTGTACCAATTTTTTATTGTGCTTGTTTTTCAATCAATGCATGAAAGTATTTGAATGTTTGAAATGCTTCTGAATTTGTCTTTAAATAGTAAATCCAGCACATTCGTGAGTAGTCATCAACAAATGTCATAAAGTACTTTATTCCCATTTGCTGAAGGAGTTGGCATTGGGCCACATAAATCAGAATGCACTAGTTCTAATTTCCTACTTGCTCTGAAATTAGATTCATGCAATGGCAGCTTACTATGTTTCCCTAAAATACATGCATCACATTTATTCTTCTGTTTAGGAATGGTGGGAAAGCCAAATACACCATTCTTTCTCAACAAACGAAGACTGTTATAATTTAGATGACCAAATCTTGCATGCCACAATGAACTAGATGACATATTACCTTCTCCATGCTGAGAGAGGTAGGCATAGTTCTGAAATCTTGCGGATGAACCCTTGAGCTTCAACAGCTTTCCATCTTCATATCCAGTCATGATGACTTGGTTGTCAGAGGACTTTCTTATTTCAATAATTCCATCAAACATGTGGATGGAATGTCCTTGCTGTCGATTCTACACCAAGGACAGCAGGCTTCTCTGCAACTCTGGAAGATAGAGAACGTTCTTCAACAAGAAATCAGGGAATCCAGGCATCTTCAGTCGAATGGTGCCCATTCCCTTTGGTTTAATACTTGACTTATCTGAAAAGTAAACTATGCCATCTATTGTTTCATTCAGTTCTTCAAAACAGTCTTTTCTAAATGTCATGTGTGATGTTGCACTAGTATCAAGCAGCCAACAATATTTGTAAGATGAAAGAGAAGTCATTTCATTAAATCCAAGATTACAATGTGCAACAATACAAGAATCAGAAGATTTACTAGCATCTTGGTCATCTTTCTTCTGGTTGTGCTTGTCTTTGATGGAGTCCCATGATGCCCAACACTGATCTGATGTGTTCCCATTCTTTCCACAATGTTTGCACTGCAAATCTGATCTTTTGCTTCTGCCCCCTCTACCTCTGAAATTTCTTCTTCCTCGTCCTCTTTTGCTGCAATCTCCCTTGGAAGGGTCTTTGGATTGGTCTTTTCCAGGTGGGGCAACACCAATACTAGATTCCAAAGAGTGCATCTTTACAACCGTTAGTGTAATTTACAATAATAAACTTGATATGACAAAGAGAAATGAAAAAAATAACCTTGCAGGTCTACAGTCTCTGCCAAGGTGAATACAATGCAAGTTTATAGCGTACAAAGCCTTCTTCAATACAAAATATATCAGTCAGTAGTAATATATCAATCTCAGTATCACAATGCAATATAGCAGTCTTAGTATCGGTCTTCAAGTAGGTCTTCAATAGGCTATAGAAACAAAGCAATCTCCAACGCAAGTAGTCTCCAACGTAGCAGTCTTCAAGGTAGAAAATACACTGCAATCTCCAACGCAGGTAGTCTTGCATATACACTATGCATTTCAAGAAAATATGTGCACTATGAAGGTCTTCATACACTTCTGCAGCACAAATTTAATTCTACGCCAGTATGCAAACTGACTTTTTGCAGCACTATTAAAACAATTCTACAGCGCTTATTAAAAACAATTTTATAGCAGCATGCAAATCAATTCTGCAACACCATGCAAATTAAAGCCTGATAGGCAATATTATAATTCTTTGATACCAAATCTTCCAAAATCATTTCTCAATTATCCCCATGTTCTCTTTGGGATCATAGAAATCACCATACACAAATCATTTTACCAACAAACTGACCAGCATACAAGTAAAGTTTCTCGCACAACCACAAAAGACTTCTTTCAAAAGATAGCACTTATCAATACAAATGGACTGTTGAAAGATGGTTTACTAGCTTCACATTATCCTCTAGGTGCAGCGAACAATCTTGTTATAATAACAAAACCAAATCCATTTTGTTATAATAATAACAAAACCATAAACCAAATCAGTCTTCAACACAGCTCTCACAACACAAAATATGGGTCGCAGTTCACAAAATGGGTTGCAGCAATATATATATATTTATATATCAATCACCAGTCTTTAATCTTCAACACAGGCTTCTAGCAGCACCCAGTCTCCATGCAGTCTCAATGCAATCTTCACTGTAGTCTTCAACCAGTCTCCAATGCAGCAGTTGGTATTTAGCTCTACATACCAGCAACAGTCTTCAACGCATATCAATGGCATGCAGCAGTATTCTTGGCAGGTCGTAGAACACAAAAGGTAGATGGAGGACGTGGCAGTATATATATCAGTCTAATAGGATGTATGGACAAGTATACTTCAGGCAGGTGCGGTGATCATAATTTCGCCACTCGCTCCAGCTGTTTCAAGTGCGGGTCATACAAGGAGGAATCTGGCAGTAGAGGTGCCGGTTACGAACCATCCGGGGGTTGAGGATCCAGAGGATTTGGTTCCTTTAACAGTGGTTTTGGTGCACGCTCCGGTTGGTAATCTGGAGATTGGATTTGTGGCAGGTCAAGATGTAATGAGCACAAATTCGCTAGTAGGATGGAATGCAATCAACTTCCAATAGCGATGATATTTACCTTAAGCTTCTCATGAAGCTATATCATTTCCTGGTGAGGAGAACCAATAATGCAAAATTAGGGTTAGGGTTAGGTATTCTACACGTACTGAGAGAATTGAAAGCGTATAAAGAATGAAAGGTCAGGGATTATGACAGGCACGTGAGATAGAACTAAATTGATGCCTCAGAAAGTTAAATGGCACGCAGGCAGAGATCGCAGCCTCATCTAGAACGCATCCTCTATTCCAGAAATCGCATTCTCCAATGCAATAGATATGATCATTCTGAGTATCCTTCAACGCAGAATGAGTATCAATTTTTAGCATCAACAATATTACTCTCAACACCACGCAGCTGTCATCTCCATGCACTGAGTTTTTCACAAGAGTGCCTTCACGCGCTGGAGGAGATACCAATAGCACTCTTCACGCAGGTATTCAACAACTACATATCGCAGCTTATGGAATAATAGTCAACGCATAGATCGCAGCATATACAGATTCAGACTTAGGGTTTGGCTAATTCAAAAAATTTAGCAGAGAATAAACGTAGGCAGTAGGAGTGACGCATACACTGCATGCGACTCGATTCGCAGATTGATGGAGCAGTCTGGCAATGGACTGGCAAGCAGAATGCCAGGAATGGGCAGACTGGAAACAGGCAGGAGTTATGGCAGGAAGGCAGCTAAGCTCTGATACCACTTGTTGGTAATAACTCTCGATTGATCTATTACATAGCCAAATGCAAATATTTATACAATTTACAAGACGGTTGAGTTTCACCTCCCGCCTAGCCTTTTCAACTTCCTACATCAGTTTTATTTATTTATTTACAAAGTATATAATCCCTACGGATTATATTCTAACACTCTGTCCCCGGCAACAACGCCAGAAGATGTTGAACCTAGACTACAGGGGTTCAAGCTTAAAGAAATATTTTTCAAAAATATAATTCAATGAAATCAAGATAAAAAATTGGGCTAGTATGTAATCAAAGCTATAGGAAAATCACATAATCATTAAAGAACTATATAACATAAAATAGAATACAAAATCCAATATCAAAGGAACTACGATCATGAATTTATGAAATGAGACTGACTCTGCTATTAAAAGTTTAAAATATAACTGTATTTCACCATAAGAATCATGTAATGGGATTCAATTGACCATATACAAGATAAATCACAAGAAATACAATTCATAAAATATAAAGCCAAATCATAATCATAATCATATCAAAGCAGAACCTGTATTGAAGATGTAGAGTATTTCATGTCATATAGAATATCATCAAAATTGGACTTCCATCACTCCAATTGCCACCCTTTCTCATCTAGTGACTATCCTTATATACAAAATATCTGCTTTTATAAGATAGATATAAGATCCTACTTCTATGGATTGAGCTCTTTCAAAAATAGAAAGGTCAATCTCCTTTAAAGAGTTTTTTAATACAAGTGTAAAATAAAAGAGACATTTGTAAACAAAAGAAATTTCTTTCAAAAGCAAATCATAACTCTAAATCTAAAGACTTTTAGAAGCCTCTGCCAAGATAGTTAAGTCACTTAAAACCTATGACTGCTTTTGCAACCTGGAAAACTCAGCATCTTTGTTCTCCTCCTTACTCTGAGCCTTAATGTGTTCAACCTGCTTCTGGATGGTTCTTTTTTCCTTTGGAATATCTTTAGATATTGATAGCAATTTCTAATAATCTTCCTCCTTATCCTCCATATCTTCTCGAAGTCTTTTATTTGTTGTCATTAACTTTTCATTAATGTTTTGTAAAAATCTAGTTTGCTCCTTCTATGTCTGCAAAGATTTCTTGACTTGATTTAATTCTCGAGTTATTTCAATGTCTTCTTCTTTCATGTGGACCTCATATTCCCATGGAATCCTTGATGCTAAGCAATCCTCTGAATCAACTTGTTTTTTTGTGCAAAATATTTCTGGTATAAACCCTTCAACTCCTTGAACATCAACGAACTTCTCATTATATGAAAAATATTGACCTTTAGATGTATGTACAGTCTCTTCACTGAAAGAATCATCTATCATCACGATTTCCTCATAGTCTTCATTTGCTGATTTCATCTCTGCCTGCAACTTCCTTCTTAACCTAGTCCTAGGCTTCACATCTATGATCTCTAACTTCAACAGTTGATCATGAGCTTCATTTTTTGAAGTTATATTCTTTAACATAACACTTAATTTTTCAGGGTTTTCATCTGTAAATGAAGTTTCAAGACATAAACTTTTATGAATTGGTTTCTCTATAAAACCCTTACCTTCCTCTATAGCAGCTTCAATTTGTTTTTTGTGATTTGTTGTTTGCTGGTCCGAGTCTTCCATTACCCTTTTTCCTTTCTCTCTAGTATTTTCTTAAAACCCTAGCTCTGACAACAGAGCTTCCCAAGTTCGTCCTTCCCTGTGCAATTGTGCAATAATCAATAGTTTTATTAAACCCTGATGGTATACTGAACGAGCAGTATGCTCTGGATGGCCCTGAACCCATGCAATCATCTTTTGTAGGCTTTTCAATAGGTAGAATGGGAGATTGAGCTGCAAGCTTCCACTGAGGTGCATCAGCAACCTTAAATGGAATTTGAGAACCCTGTCATACCAACCATCGCATGTAATATAATTTTGCACCATTTCTAAAGGACTTTTCCAGCTAGGTTTTATTTTTCTCACATGGATACCATTTTTCCAGTCTATTTTTTCAAAACCTGGCATTAAAAGCTTAATGTAATCTCCTTGAAAGTCCTATTGCTTAAACCATCTTTCTCCTTGTGCCGGAACATCTATTACTTCAGCAATAGACTCTTCATTTACCTAACTGTTAAAATTTTGAGCTGAACCATTTCATCTTTATAGTTTTTGATAAAAGCCATAGTTACCTGTGAATGATAACCCTGTAATTTTTCACAGAAAGAAAACCATCCAGCATTCTTCATCAATTGGGATGATCTTGGAAAATTCAGTATCCATTCTGTGTTATTGGGCTGCAATCTACAAATCAGGCCTCCTAGTTTTCTTCTCACAACGATTTCTGAATCCTCTTCCTCCATTATCTTTGACATTTTTGCAACCCTTTCACAATATACACTTCCAAAAAGAATTTATGTTGTTTTTGTTTCCCTACAACAATTTACATTCAAATGCAGAAAACTATACAATGTAAACTTTTCCCTCTTCAAGAACGAGAATACAGGATCAAAACAAACTCCTGCTACTTCAGAACTACTGTACACAATTTTTCATTATTTTAGCCATCCAAATTTTGGGATCCTGAACAATAAATGTCCACATCATAGAAACGGTTCTCTAAATGATCTTCACCAAGTTTGAAAGGTCATTCGAGCGTAATAACATGACAATTTTTAGGGAAAATAAAATATCATATTCAATCATTCAAAACTGCCATTGTTGGTACCAGTACTCATTACATGAAGTGCCTCAATTTCATATGCAAAATAGTTGTGCAGGCCAATGAGTGACAAGATGTAACACGTTATTTCTTAAATAGGACTGCTTTCAAGGAATAATTATACCAAGTACCGAGTCTGTCAAATATGAATATGTTTATATATACCATAGTTTCATGGTCATATTTTTTACACCCAATGGTACTTATAAATAACAACATTAATGAAATACTCTTTGAATAAATGCTGCCAGTTTGTAAAATGCTACCAGTTTGAGAAATGCTGCCAGTTTGAAAAATGTTGCCAGTTTTAACAATCCAATTCATAATATAAAACCTCTTGCACTTAATATAGGTTCATAGCTTTAAATGAGTGATGATTTTGAGGCTTAAAAAAATATAATAAGAAAAATATAAAAATAATGGCATTCAATCAAAAAGAAGGTGTAAAAACAAAGTAAAAGTTAAATATCAAAAACTCATCATAATAAAAAACCCTAAGATAAAAAATCAAACAACTTTAGAGATAACATCTAGATAGCCATTTCAACAATGAACTAGACCATATCACAAGATAAATCTGTTAACACACACACAACCTCTGGAAAGCATTTCAAAATAGCTTCTCAACCTATTTTGAACATCAAAACATATTTCTTCCCATTTTGGAAGACTCCTATTTCACACATGTGAACACTCTATGGAGACCTAAAGTCATGAGCAGATGGAAAACTTACCAAAGAATGGATCCATGACATTTGATAAATTTACTTGTACAAAGACAACCCTTAGCAGGCACTTCCAACTGACCTCTCAAACTCCTATTTTTAACACTTGGTCAATTTTCTTTTGTTCTCACTATGCAAAATATTATTTATCCTATTTTTGGCAGATTGATATTTTGCATATGAGACCATCATAAGACAACCTGAACATATGGATGGATAGTCAGTTCACTAAGGAACAATCCTATGCTACCTAATGAATTTTATCATCAAAATAACCCCTCCCCGAGGGCATTTCAAAATGCCTCTTTAATTTCCTGAATCTAACACAACCATTTTTCCTATGTTCTTAAAATGAAAAATAATACTTTTCTTACTTTTGGCAGATTTATATCTTTGTCATAAAACACTCCACAGGATAAATAAGACCATGGTTAGATGAACCGATCAACAAGATATAGCCTAATACTTTCATATTATTTTTCTAATCATCTTATGAGATAGGGCAGGCATTTCCCTGAGGCCACTGAGGCAGTTTTGCCAGTATTGGAATAGTGCAAAATAGCTTGAAACTCTATTTTGGCAGATCGTTATCTTTGTCATCAAAAATCTTCTTTAAGAAATGAGACCATGGTGATATATCCTCTTCAACGATCTATAGGATTATAGCTTCTTATAATTTTTATTTTACACTTATAAGGTACGGCGGGAATTTTCCCAAGGCCACATGAGCCATTTTTTCCAACACTTGGACAATTTTCTTAGTCTGGTCCAATCTACCTAAAACATTGTTTTGGCAGGTTCATAACTTCTTCCTCGGCTACTTCCAAGACAATATGAAGACATGGTCAGGTAGGCCACATATCAATCTACAATACCCCCCTATGGTGCGGGTATTTTCTTCAGCACACAATTTTTGGTGGGCATTTTCTTAAGGATACCTGAGCCAGTTTTCCAACACTTAGTCATTTTTAGGACTTTCCCCAAAATTTATTCTGAAACCTCATTTTGGCAGATTCATAGTTGTTTCTTTAGACATGTTTAAGGAGAAATAATACCATTTTTAGGTATACAAACTAACACACAATAAGACCCCCATGTGTTGTGGGCATTTACTCTAACCCATAATTTAGGGTGAGCATCTTTCTAAGGCTACTTAGCCATTTTTGCTTCCTCTAGCACTAACCCCTATTTTGGGGGGTCCATAACTTCTCCCTTAGGCAATTTCAGGACAAACTGAAGACATGGTCAGGTAGGAAAAACAACAATGTACAGGACTCCCATGTGGTGTGGGAATTTATATTCTCCTATAAATTATGGCTTGCATTTCCCTAAGGAAATTTTTACTAATTTCCCCATACTTAGTCATTTTCCTGTTTTTCACCAAATTACCATATTTTTCCAAAAATATTGTCATTAATGTTGTCATCAATGACAATACTATTCATCACATTATTCATGTTTTTATTTATAGAAATTGGTATATAATATACTGCATTTATAAATATACTTATATCTAATGTATTTGACAAGTTACTGTTTGGTATTGTGTAGGTAAGACAATTACTTGTCACTACGAGGATTTTTCACTATGAATGAAAATGCAAGAAATATTGCTCAGTTTAGAGCGGCATTAGAAACGAGGGGAGATGGAAAATATTATTTCCCTTCCTCTAATTGCATGGGCTTGCAAAGAAGAATAATTTTAATAATGACAGCTGAAAGCCATTGTAGGGAGAAGGGGCATGCCAAAGGGGGTTATGAATATTGTCCCTTGGTAAGAGGTTATTCAATTTTAATGTATTCTCTGTAATAGTCATCATATCATGAATTTCAGTAAAATTTCTTATCGTTTTATTATATGTTCTATACACACTAATTTTACTACGTTGTTTGTAAATATATAGACAATGCTCTCAAAATGTCCCCTTCCAGAGAGTTATTTGCCAAGTACTAGCAGAAATACTCGTTTACAAGGTGACGAACATCTAGATCAAAATGTTCAAGCTAATCAAGTTCTTAATGATGATATGGATGGAGATAACTTTATTGTTACAAATCAGGAAGATGGGATACATAGATTGATCCAAGACACATTTTTTCCAATGGATGAGGAAAACTAAGATGATAGTCATGATGTTGATCCTCTACTCGAGAAGGAATGTCAACCTCTTTATGAAGGCTCAAAAACAAATATTCTATCTTCTATATTGTTGTTAGTGAAGATTTTGAATGTTTTATCAAACACCTATCTCACAGAGATACTAAGGTATGTAATTTGTTAATTATTTATGTCTACATGTTCACATGTACATAAAGGGTTGAATTTTTTCCTATATTGCTATTTTTATCTAATTTGTAAAGTATGGATGCGATATTGATGATCAATATTGTTTACATTGACTTATTCTTTTGAATTTTGTAGATTGTTAGGTGAATTTCTATTACCAACGTCAAATATTTTACCATGCACATATTGAGATATATATGTGATTCTAAAAGAATTTGGAATGGAGTATCAAGCTATTGATGCGTGTCCTAATGATCATATCATATACTATGGACAATATGCATTAGAAAATGAATGGAAACAATGTTAAACAAGTAGGTATCGAACCGATAAAGTGCCAAAAAAGGTTCCTCACAAAGTTCTTCGTTATATTCTTACAATTCCACATCTCCAACGATTATTCAAGTGTCAAAGTATAACATAGTTTATGGATTTCAATGCAAAGAATAGAATTCAAGACAATGTTCCTCGAATTCCTGCAGATGGTTTTGCATTGAGGTACATCAAAGAAAAGTGGCCGATTTTCAAAGAAAAACCATGTAATGTTAAACTTTCGTTGGTAGTTGATGGTGTCAATCCATTTGGAGAGCTTCGTTATCTCTACTCGGTGTGGGCTGTTTTTGTTATAAACAAGAACCTTCTTCCTTCGATGTCGGTCAAGAGAGAGTACACAATGTTGACAATGATTGTTCTAGGTATTTAATTAATTTGTATTTTTTTACTTGAAATTTTGATCACTAAATATTTCATTTCTTTTTTCTGTGCATGATAATTATGTCTTTTATATATAATGGTATATAGATAAATATAATTAATCATGTATGTTGGACCAATTAGGTAAGTACCAGGTTAAATATATGAACATATATATTGAGCCTCTTATCGATGAGTTGTTGAAGTTATGGGCTGGCGTCACTATGTATGACATCTCTAGACCAATAGGGAAAAGACGATTTCAATTCCATGGAATACTTGGATGGGAAATTTATGATCCTCTTGGGTTAACACATTTTTGTGGTATATTGTTACTTTCTTTTTTTCTTTAATATTATATATATCTATTTAAAACATCATGCATTATTTTAAATGGTAATTCTGATTCACTACACTAATTCATATATATTATAGGTCTTCAAACAAAGGGTAAATTTGCATGTCCAGCTTGTGGTCCTAGGATAAATTATCTTCATTTAAGGAATTTAGCAAAGGAAGTGTTTGATGAGTATAGGCACATTCTGCCTAAGAACCATAGTTATCGAACTACAAACAAAGCAAAATTCAATGGTAAAGAAGAGAATCGAAAAAAAACCACGAAGAATGACACCTCACCTATGAAACTTGGAATATAATAGAAATTGTCAAGGTATGCCAAATTATTTATGTATTGTTGGAATATTGATCAATACTTAGCCAAATTTCTAAATATGCAAAAAAATATTTTTCCTACTTTGGCAGATTGATTTCTTGCACATGTGACCATCATAAGGAAAACTGAAAGCATGGGTGGATAACCAGTTCAACAAGGAACAGATCTATGTCACCCTATGAATTTTATTAGCACAAGGACACTATTGAGTATGGTTGTCATTGATGTCAAAAGAGGTCATTAATGACAATAGAAGTGTTGATATGGCATGTGTGATGAGGTTGAGAAAAAAATGTTGGTGTCCTAATGTATCATGATGTCATTGTTACATTCTAGTAGTAGTTGGTAACAATATGATAATTTGGGGATTTTGACTAATTGTTGAAAAAATGCCCTAAAGCAACTTCCTTATGAAAATGACCACCATAATTCATAAGAAGAAGAAAATTCCCACCATTACATGTCATCCCATAGTTTGTTGAAATATCTATCTGAAAATGGCCTCGATTCTCAGAAAAACTCATTGAAGAAGAAGTTAGAGGTTTCCGAAAAGAAGGATTTCTAGTCAAATTAGGCAGAATTGCTCTAGGGAAATTCCTGCCATAATTTGTGGGTTGAAGAAAATGACCACACCACATGGTAATTCTGTAGGTGAATGTTTTTTCTACCTGACCATGTTCTCACACTAGTTTGATAATGCTTGAGGAATAAGATATGGATTTTCCAAAATAGGGTTTTAGTTCGTCTTACACCAAAGTTCAGTAAAATGCTCGCATAGGGAAAATGAAGATGATTCTAGGAGTCAAATCAGCATAGGTGTGCTCAGTAACGTATAATACATCATCTAGTATCATTATTTCAGCTTTTGGGTGAAATGAAAAATCCACCTTAGGTTTTGGACAAATTGTCCAAGTATGGAATTATTGGTGAAATATGCCTAAGTGGCCTCAAGGAAATGCTCACCACCTCTCATAGGATGATGAGAAAAATTATATGAAAGGGATAGGATCTAGTATTTTGGTTGGTGCATTCAACCATTGTTTCATATTTCCCAAATATTCTCTAAGGAGGAAGATATCAATCTGCCAAAGTGCCTCTCACCTTCATTTTCACTATCCCAGTAAAATGCCTACCATGGTTAGATGATGAGATTGTAGGAGAGAATATTGTCATGGTTGAGTCAGTATGATATTCCTCACATTTTTGATGTCTCACTCTCCAAGTTTGATGAAAAAAATAAAATCACCTTGGCCACTTAGGGTTTGAAGAGATTTGTCTAAGTGCCAATAAGCAGTTTGGAAGACCACTTTCAAATGCCTGCAAGATGTTGGGTGTATGTCAATAGGTTCATCAATTGGAATGGATTTGTTCTTTGTTGAAATGGATATCTAGCCATACTTTCAGGATGAATTACAATGGTCACATATGCAAAATATCAATATGCCAAAAGTAGGAAAAATACTATTTTGCATATTGAGAAACACAAGAAAATTGCCTAAGTGTTGAGAATAGGATTTTGAGAGGTCATTTGGAAATGCCTGCTAAGGGTTGTCCTTGTGAAAATAAATTTATTAAATTTCATGGATAAAAGGCCATTTGGACCAGTTTTCCAGCACTTACCCATGTCCAAGAATTTCTCCAAGGTTTATCATGAATCCTATTTTGGCAGACTTATAACTTTCTCCTCAGAAATGATTAAGGCAAACTAAGACCATGGCTAGATATCCAGTTCAACAAGCTATAGCATGATATTATAGTGCAACCATTATATCCAAACCATGAATTATGGTGGGAATTCTCTTAGATTAGTTTTGACTACTTTTTCATACTTACTCAATTTCTAAAGTTTCACAAAGTTGCCATATTTTTCCAGAATGATGTCAGATTACAACACCGATTTTCTGATAGCACTAGAACACCTTATGTGTCTTTACAACATCATCATACATTCCACATCATCATACTTGTCATGTAATTACTTCCTTTTTCATTCCTTTAACTTTCACTGAGTTTACCCTACCATCATGTCTTTGGTTATCCTTTTGTCATTCATTGAACTCCTTTGACATCAATAACAATCACATTCAACGTGTATCATATATTATATAAATTTTATTTTTTTTAGTGAATTATGTTCAGTACAATATGTACCAATATTGATTAATTAGTGTTAATTTGATTTTGTTGATGTTTCATAAATGTCATTAAGGCACAAATGGGCTTCCACGACGAATGAAAATTTACCTGATGCAATTTAGTAGGCTTCCATACTATGATCACGCACAAATAGTTCATTTGTTTGATACAATGCATATCGGGAAGAACATAACAGAATTGTTATGGCGAATATTAGATGGAAGGACTGACAAAGAAAGAATTGGAAAGATTTGTTGTGACATCCAAGAATCTAATCACGCATTGCAAAGTGTGATCATTAATTCTAATGGTGATGGTCATCAACATAATATTAGTCTTCCTTGGTGCTTGTTGGAGAAACAGAGCAATATTGTAAATGAGGTGATCATAAAAATCAGGTTTCGATGAGGTTTTTGTCTAACATAAATACTATATTAATGAAAAAAGGTGATTTTGGTGGGGTTAAAACACATGACTGGCATACATTCATTAAGGTAATTGTGATTTTTTAATATATTTCCTTATCTGTATGCACTATTTTATTAATTTTATTCTCTTATTTGGAAATAAATAATATATATATATATATTTTGATACAGTATGTTCTACCTTTATCTCTCGCAGATGACTTTGACAACAACATAAAACAAATTATTTATGTTCTTGGAAAATACATGAGGTAAGCAATGTTTTATATGGAAAATGTACTTGGTCTATGATTTGTAGTGGAACTTATTGACATATTATGTTTTTCCCACAAATTTTATATATGGCTTGATATTATTTTATTACATCATTTGTAGGTGTCTTTCCTCAAAATAAATCCATAAAGAAGATATAAGGTATTAGAAGAGAGAAATTACCTAACTAATGTGTGAAATGCAACAGTATATACCTCCAAAAAATTTCAATGCACAAGAACACTACCTCATACACCAAGTCGAGGAGATTGAATTATTTGGACTGGTACACAGAAGGTCGATGTGGATGGTGGAGAGGCAGTTGAAGTCATTGAAGGATCTTGTTAGACAAAGAGAACGTCCTGAGGGTTCTATGGTTGAGGGATATATGGTATATCAATGCATGGTTTATATTAGTGAATATCTACCTAAATTAGTAGAAAATATGAATGTGCCTCGTATTTGGAATCTCAATTCAATCAAAAAATTTGAAGGGGAGGTCCTATTGGGGAAATGTACAATGAGGACCGTGAAAGGCAATTATTAGATTTTGTGGAATTAATATATTACACATGTATTTTTCCAATTTTATTTTATCATACTGATTTGTTATTTTTTTATTAATCCTGCATATTCAACTGTATTAAACTATGCATGTAATGATATCTAATTAATGACAGCAAATTGTTATTTTTTCATATAGTTGCTAGAGTGTGGGATTATTTACATTTATACATTGCAAACAACCTTGATTGGATGGAACATTGGATATAAGATTGTGAAGAATGATTTGGTAGGTTATCATGGGAAGGGGTTAGTAACATGATTAAAATAGCTCATCATCATCGACATCAATTTCCTGATCTTACATCGCAAAGGGAAGCTGATTTATCCTATGGTTTAAAAGATAAAAAGGCAAGTAAATTGTTTACCCGCATTTTTCTAGTTACTTTCCATTTTTTCAATGTATTTGGTTTGTTTAAGTTTTCAAATATATTTGCTAAGTCCTATATGACGTTTATTAATTCACAATGTATTTTTTACTTGTTGTCAATGTTGCATTTGAAACATCACAAGGCTATGTGGTGTAATGGTCGTAAATTTCATCTCAAAATGTTGGATGATAAGATGAAAACCTCGGATTGTGGGATAACTGCAGTGTTTAAGGTTAGCAATGTTTCCTCTAGGTGTGATAAACATCTAGAAGAAATTGAGAATAGTTACTATGGGCATTTGGAGGACATAATTGAGTGTGATTTTATTTCGTTTAAAATATTTTTGTTTGAGGTGAAGTGGTACAAGATACAGATGCATGAACATGATCTTGAAAGAACTGTTATTGATCATGTTAATGGATTTACCATGGTCAATGCAAGGGAATTTGAACTGGGTATAGAACCTTCTATTCCTCCAAGTCAATGTGAGAAAGTATTTTACTCAAAAGTACCACGTAAAGCAGGTTCGTCATACGTTGTTAGATACGATTCAAGAGGAATACCAGTAAAGTATAATCATGTAGATGATGACAATAATCATGAAGAAGAATATGATGATGATGATTTAGATCAGAAGCAGGTAGCTACAGTCGATGTGCTAGATGAAGAAATTGAAGAGGTTGATCATCCAAATGTAGTAGAGGATGATCTCATTGATGATGTCCATGACTATATTAAAGAAGATTCCATTAATGATGATGTTGATGTGAATGAGCCTTTCATCAATATGTATTCTAAACCAGATCCTAATACAAATGTTGAGTTGGATGAAGAAGAAGCTTAATGATATTTAATTGTTGAAGAGTAGAGGCATGTGTTTATATCTTTTATGTCATGATGATGTTTATATGTTTTTATTTCCAAATTCCTTTTCAACTTTCTGATTTTAACACTTATCCAATTTTTTGTTCTTAATATGAAAAATAATATTTTTCCTACTTTTGGTGAACTTATTAAGAATGGGTCTCAAATATCCATTCATATCTCTCAATATATGATACCTATGTAAAAACTAAGAGAGGTTTTTGTGTATGACGATCATGATGATCGATGCATAGTGCAAGGGTATGGTGGGGAATCTAGCTGCTTGGAATCCATGAATAGCCACCATCCTAGAGCCCGAGACGACTTATTAGGCTCACTACCTTTTGGAAGAAGCAATAATGATCATTGATTAACATTTTAAGAACATGAAAATTCGTTGGTTTATAAACATATATTTTTAAATTGTTCGCATGACGGTCATATGTGTGATCATGGGCTTAAGAATTGCACGTTATTTTGGTTGGTAGTAAAGAATTCCATTCTTCTCGAAGTTTTGGCAAAATGCCAGTTCTGGAGGATCATCAAAGCTAGTAAAATCCTTGCAAAAAAAACAAAGACAATTACTTTGCATGAAGACATGGTTAGAATGAATCATTCACGATGGAACAAAAATAAATCGACAAATTTGTAATGTTTTTATAAAAAAAATTATGAAGAGGTGTGATAGTTATGAAGATTCAAATAGAATTTGTGCAAAGTGCATACCCAAGCAAAGTGTTGATTTGTTGCTGAAAACTTCTTTGTGGGAAGAATTTGTGAGCCTGAAATATAGTACGTGTGCATCACCTCAACTCTATTTCGAACTTGGATAACCATGGCCAAACTTCAAATAGCAGCATCTATCATGACAATGCGGGCATCCTCCTTTGCAACCCTAGTTGAAACACATTCATCCACATATGATAGGGTAATAGTATAAAAAAAAAATCCAGGAGAATTCTGATGCATGGAGAGATGCAAAGATGTGGCCACCAAGTATGGAAACTATCTTAAGGAAAGAAGAAGTTTTCAAATTTTTATGGGGAACGTTTAGTTATGTTGATGAGGAGATAGATGAGGCAATTTAGAAATATGATGCTAGGAATAAAAAACTCATAATTTTTGGGAAGTGGGTATACCTTGACCCTGATTTTGTTTCTCGAGCTAAAAATATCCCAAGCAGAGGGGGAGCGATTTTAAGCTCAAGGAAAACCCCCGAATAGGAGAATAACCAGATGGCTAGTAAAATTTGTGGTCGAGAAGTAAATTTTCCGAGGAATGGTTTAAAAATGAAATATTTCCCTCCCAGATTATACAAAACTTTGATTTAGAATGTCCTTAGGACAATTCTAAATCATCACAGGGATTACATTTTAGGTGAATGTATGTGGGTAGTGCTACATTGGGTGGAAGATATACTTGTAGATATTCGTTATCTATTGGCTAAGAAACTCCACTCTACCCTGCAAGAGATCCAATTAAGGAAGGTTAAATTTAGTTTCCTAGGAACACTTCAAAAAATTATTGATTCATATCGGCCCCATGCTACTGAAATAGAGATTGGTGATATCAACCAGCATGGAAATATATCTTTTTCAAAACCATATGTTCATAAAACATACATTAGGAAATGTAAAATTAGGGAACATAATGAGGAATTTTACATTCTCCTCAGCAGAAAAAGGAATTAGTACAATATCCTGAGCACCATGGGGTTTACCATTACACCCTGCTGAAGAAAATGAGAAATCACTAGTACAAAGTCCTAGGCACCATGGCGAATTACGAGTACAGTATCCTGATTTGGTCACAAATGATGAAATTTGTGCTTCCATAACTTTGAAAGAGTTTAAGGGGCATGTAGATAGAGGTCATTGGGAGGAGGTGACAGGAAACAAAATGGAACAAACTACTACTCACTTTTCCATTTCTCAATAGGTTCTTGATAGAATTCCTTTTAACTAGTTGGAAATTGAGTATGATTGTTCTTCCAAATCAGAATCAGGGGCTTTCTCTATGCATTTAGACATTGCATCATATAAGTTTTATATTAGGTACATGTTCATCCTATATTATAAAATGGATCATTTCAAGGAACAAGCTTCCTATATATGCAATTGGGTGGAAGACTGATTGAGAAAAGATGATAATATTTTACAACTCCTAAAACAGATAGCAGTGTTGCAGAAGACAGTTGTGGATAATCATTTCAAAGAGGATAGAATTATAAAAGGGAAAGAAGAAATGGTTAAATTATTATCCAAATAAGTAAAAGAAACATTGATGATGCTGAAAAAGAAATTTAGTCCATGAGGGTTGCGTATGAAGAGGATTTGGAAAAATCTAATGCTGAAGAGAGAGAACTCAAATAAGGGTTGAAAAAAATACCACCTATTCTCAATGTACTACCAGTGAGGATAGAAATGGGTCCTTTACAGGTAATGGAGAAGAAAATTAAAGAATGAACAAGTAGTACAAGAATATCAGTTGAAGTTGAAAGAGTGGGAGGGAAGCTATGGAAAAAAATTTGTAGAATTAGACTCAGTAATTTTTTATTTGAGAAAAATCATTTCTAGGAAAGCTGATAAGCTGAAAGGAATAAGGTTAGGAAGGACATATGAAACTTTCAAACTTAAAAAAACAAAGTAGAGGAAAAAATATTTCCAGTGAAGAAGGTGATGAGGGTGAAGGTAAGGGTACCAAAGGAGATGAGGGTAAGGGTAAGGGTAAGTGTAGAAGGAAAAATACACCTATAGGTATAATGTTATTAGAAGAGTGAGAGAAATAATTAGCAATTCGATAGAAGATGCTACAAGAAATCTTCTCGGTGACCCTTGCACTAGGTGATTTGTATACCTCATCACCGTTACATAAAGAACTGAAAGAGAAGATGGCCGGGAAAGATGCAAAAATAAGGTATATGGAAGCAAAACTCTTAGAAGGTAGAAAAGTTCAGCATTTGGGATGTGATATGGAAATTCAAACACATAAATCCACAATTGCTGATATGGAGAAGGAATTAAAAGGACCGGCTACTGCAATGACTACAATTCTTGTCCTTCCTAACAAGGTAGAGTTGAGGGAAAAATAGAAGGAGAAAGAAATACATAATCTGAAATGTGAATTGACTGAATTTAAAAATTAGTTGAAACATACCAGAGAGAAATCAAAGTTCAAGGAGGAACAAGAATCAACAAAGTATAAGAAAAATGTGGAAATGTTGACAAATTGATGGTGGAAAAAAATGTTTTGCTTGAAAATTTAAAAAAAGTTTCACAGAGATTTAAAGAGCTTGAAAAGAAATCACAATAAGTTCCTTGTCCAACTCAAGAATAATTATAGTCTTCTATGAAAGGCAAGAAAGACAATTCAGATTTGTCTTCTGCTCAAGAGGATGGATTACAACCATCTATGAAACATGTTAGACATGTATAAATCAATGTATATATGTATTTATCGACAATTAATGAAAAAAAATATTTGTATGATGGAGTTTTGTATTTATCGGCATATAATGAAAAATGATTTTTAGTTGGCATATGAATGTATATATGTATTTATCGAAAGATAATGATTTTTTTTGTATGATGGAGTTTTGTATTTACCAGCATATACAATAATATTATAGAGAATTCATCACCAAATCCAATGTTTTCAGTGATCAATACGAGACTGCTTGTAGGTTGTGAAAGAAAGCATCAATCTCTTTGAAATAAATTAAATTTATGTACGTTAACTAAATAATAAACTCTATTTTGTTTATGTCTCTTATTTATTTCAGGTTTTTTTAATTAACTGGATGAGCAATCTCTCTTTAAATCTATGGCTTGTGTGGGCATCTAAAAAAATTGTTTAGTATATATTTTTAAGTTATGTGTGGGCAAACTCATATGCTGTGTGAACATGATTTTTTTTCCACATGGAAGGTTAATTTTTCACTCATGTGACCTCCATAGAGAAAATTGAAACCATGAATGGATAAAAAATTCAACATGGAACAAATACATGTCATTTTATGAATTAATTGACACACACATTTTCTGGTGGGAATTTGAAAATAACATTTTAAACTACAGATTTACCACTTACAAAATTATAAAACCCTAAGTCAACATGAGGGATTTTTATTTTCACAAACTCCTGAACCAATGATACCAAATGATGTAGTACATCCCATTGAGCACAACCAAATTGATTTCCTCTTCATACTCATCTTCTTCTGAGTTGGGTGGGCATTTTACTTGATTGGAGCAAAACAAGCCAGAGGGCACATTTGGCATATTGGTAACTTCATCTTCAAAGATTTTTTGGACAAAATAATTATGTGGTTAGATGCACCAATAAACACTCTAGATACCCATACCCTGAGAATAATTTAATCCATAAACTACTGGAAATGGCGGGCATTTTACAGAGGTCACTTATGCATTTTTACCAAAATTTTTATCAAACCCTAGGTCAACATGATGATATTTTTATTTTAATACAATTTGAAGTGTGATACACCCAATGGGTAGAATCCAACATGGTGATTCCATCAAGACCAATTTCATCCTTTGAAGCTTCTTTGTCTCTCCTCGGCGGTGATTTTCTTCTTCTAATGAATTATTATGGACATTTTCATAACGCAACTACTTTAGGGCAGTTTTTCATCAGGTTTAGTCAAAGTCCCAAAATTATCATACTCTTGAAAACCACTATCAGAATGTAACAAAGACATCATGAGACATTAGGACACCCTCATATGTCTTTCCAACCTCATCGCATCATGAGACTCATATTTTGTCATCTGACCATCACTAAGCAAACTGAAGGTATGGTTGGATAGCCAGTCCAGTAGGAAATAATACCATATCACCCTTAGAATTTACTGAGACAATCTAAGCCTCTGGTGGGCATATCAAAATAGCTTCTTAATTTCTTTTGAGCATAAAAACATATTTCTTCCTATTTTGGTAGACTTCTATTTCACATGTGTGAACCGTCCTATGGAGACCTCAAGTCATGAGCAGATGTAAAACTTACCAAAGAATGGATCTATGAAATTCGATGAATTTATTTGCACAAAACATCCCTTCGGGGGCATTTTGAACTGACCTCTCAAACTCATGTTCTTAACACTTAGTCAATTTTTCATACTTTTGAATATGTAAAACAATTTTTCTTCTATTTTGGTAGATTTATATTTTCCTCATGTGGTCACCATAAGAAAAACTAAGAACATGGAAATATAGCTAGTTCATCAAAGAAAAACTCTATACCCTTAGATAAATTTATCATCATCAGGACAATCTCTGGCGGGCATTTCCGTGAAGCCACTTAGGCAGTTTTGCCAGTACTGGAATAGTGCAAATATGGTTGGGAGGCACTTTTGGCAGGTTGACATCTTCCTCCTTAGAGAATATCTGGTGAGGCAAGTGACATGGTTGTATGCTCCATACAACACTCTATAGACTCATATTCTCAATACATTTTTCACATCATTGTATGAGGCATGGTGGGCATTTCCTTAAAGCCACTTGGGCAGGTTCAACATAAATTCCATAGACCAATTTCTCAATTTGGTCTAATCTACCTAAAAGACCCTTTTGGAAGGTCCATAACTTTTTCTTCATCCACTTCCAATACAATCTAAAGACATGGTCAGGTAGTCCAAATACCAATCTACAAGACCCCCATGTGTTGAGGGCATTTACTCTAACCCATAATTTAGGGTGGGAATATTTTTGAGGCTACTTAGCCATTTTTTCATCCAATGGTGGAAAAAAACATGTTTTGGCAGGACTATATCTTTCCCCTCAAGAAATATTAAAGCAAACTCAAATCAAGCACAAGTATCCAAACCAACTAGCTATAGGACAGTACCATGGTGTGGGAATTCCTCTCAAACCATGAATTATGGTGCGCATTCTCTTAAGGTTGTTGTGACCAATTTTGACTAATTATTCCATACTTGGTCAATTTCTCGATTTTCACCATTTTTCCATATTTATCCAGAGTGATGTCATAATACCACAATGACTTCAAATTCATGCCACAACATCATCTATGCCATGCCATGTGATCATATCCTCCATATCATCATTCATGCCATGTCATCACCACCTTTGTCTTTCCTTTGACTTTCATTGAGTTCACTCTTGCCATCCTGTCCTTTGGTTATTCCTTTGTCATTACTGAACTCCTTTTGACATCAATGAAAACCATATTCCATATTTCCAACATGATGGTGGTGGTGGTGATGATGACGACAATGATTATATATACAATTTGAATGAATAAAGTATGTAGAAACATTTTTAGTAATAATGGCATGACCTGGATAAGAGTGTTTTTGGAATTCATGGCTAATGTGGATATATAGGTCTTTTGAAGTTTCATCTAAATATTTTTTTCTTCAAAGGCATGTTGGAAGTAAGGCGTTAACACTCAGAATGTATCCAAGTTGGGGAAAGGTAAAACCCAAGGTAAAATTAGAACCACTTTAGACTGTATTTATAACCTAATGCAGTCATAGAGGGATCTCTCACTATTTACAAGGTTTTCATACCCAAAATATTCAATCAAAGACAGTCAGAAGGTCATATTTTTTATTAGAACGAGTTTGTTTTTTATAACGTTTGGTGGGACAATCATGGAGAAGACCATTGGGCGACGGAGCCAACAATCAGGTATGAATGTAGGTTGCAGAAGGTAGGAAATTTGAAGGTTGGTGGGAAGAGGAAAGATAGACACCATTTTTTCAATCTAAAGGTATTGGAAGGTTGATTAGCAGACAGAAGGAGTCAGCCCATAAAAAAGAGCACCTAACTGAGGCGAATTCTGCAAAACTTTAGAAGAAAATGTTTTAAAAATGCTTGAATAATGGACCTAGAGCATGCAAGATGAATTCTAGCTCATATACACTAATTATCAAACATGAAAGAAAATACAAAATGGAGTGAAACAAGGATAAATAGTCACATAAAGAAATCACTTATTGAAGAAAAACATGACACAGGAATCTATGCTATGAGAGGTTTAACATTCCTCCTCTACAATTTTATTCATATCTAAAAAAACTAAAACCCATTACAATGCAGAGCCTCTCCTCTCTTGAAAACCCAAACTCTCTCCCCTCTATCAAGAGCCTATAATGTCTCATACCCCGAGGATAATCCTTGAAATAGGATCTATGTTTACAGTCATAATCAAACATTAACAACTAGAGTGTGGTACTTTTTCCATGGTTTACATATATTTAAACAAACATCATGGAGCAAATACGCATGCTCGGTCTAGATGCTAGCATGGCATTTTTGGTTCTGAACTCACAGGCATTGAAAAAGATGTCTAAGGATGCTTCTTGTGGCTCGTTTTTTACTAAGCTCAACCATTTGTTCATCTCTCGAGTCAGTAACATGTCCTTTCTCTTTGTGTTCATTCCATGCTCGAAGGCACCTTTCTGCATGGGATCAAAGCTGGAAAAGGAGTTTATATCCTTTCTTCATAGCTTCCCCCCTTGCTTCTAGAAGAAACAATCCTTTGTAGTGGCTTTTCATTCTTGTACTCCTCACCACCTCAAAAAAGGTTGGTGGATGGGGTGCATGAAAGTTATGATGAATACCTTGGGCTCTTGATGGTCCAGTACAAGAATTCACTCCCACAGAGAGCTACTAGTGACTGTCATCATGTGTAGAGGATTTGGAGGTAGTGATTGCATCTGGGGTTTTTGGAGGGACACCCATGGGACATGAAATCCTAGAAACCATGTAGCTGGAGGTATGGCTATCTGAAAATAGGTGCATCTCTGAAAGTTTTCTACATCTGTTTCCTGATGGTTTGTGCTTCCCTGGTGTGAGAAAACAGGGAAATAGATGAACATGGAATCAAGCTCACCAACCAACAACACACCCAAATTAACAAGCTTCTTGAACCATATTTTCATTGCAAACATATCAAAATCCTCAAAACCTCTTGGCAGAATGATACCATGAGTTTGCTTCTACACTAGCTCATCCTATGAACCTTAATGGCTATGAAAGGTGTTGTTTATAAAGGATTGGAAAACTGGACACGGGGATGACCCATCAACATTTTCTCACATTTCATCATCGAGTAGCCAGGTGATGACATGAGGCAGCACATGAGCCAAGGGATTTATTTCCCACTATAGATCTAGTCACACCTCCTTATCTACTGCGAAATTTAATTATTGGTTACAGAAAATACTTCGGGTGTTACCCTTCCTGGTTGACCATAAGATTTAGGGTATATGGATTGGACATTTTTTGGTCCTTTTTCTCCTGTGACAACGATACCAGAACCATTATTTTGATGTGTTTCCCCTGCTACATGTGGTGATTATATTCACTATTCCACTTCTTAGATTTTCATGATATCTTCCTAATTTCACATGCCAACCATACAACGAGTATCTGGTTTTGGGTGAGATGGCACTTCCATGGGGTCCGGGAATGATTTATCCTATGGGTGGATCACAAATGGCATCGGCGAAATAAATTAACTGTCAGGAAGGAAGATCATACATGAGGGCCTCTTCTCCACGTAGATGTTTTTATAGTTTTGTTTATGTTTCATAACCCTAGTGTTTTTCCATGCACTCAGTATCGTATATCTGTTCATCTTTGTGATCTAAGACCCTCATACACCAAATATCCATATCCAAAACTCAACACTATCAACCTACACAGCTTGATTTGGGGAGATCAATATCAACCGTCGATCTCTAAAATACCTTCATCGGGACCACTCAACCTTGAGAACTTTAAGATTCTGCTAACCCATTTTCATCTAAATGAGTGAGAAATTTATGATCGTGGAATGCTTATCACCCATTGATCTACCCAACATCTTGTTCCGACCATAGATCTTTGCAGCCCCTACTAATTTTCATGGATCGAAATCATAACTTTCTCCATGCTAGTTCAATCTATGGAATTGTTTGAGACCGCAGATATATCTCTACCTTCATATCAACCATCTGATTTTCTCATTGATTAACCCTTTTTGTGATTTTAAAAAGTTTCTCCCTCTGAGCAGGTTCACCTCATGAAATGATTTAGGGATGTTGATCTCACCTTGTGTCAATCTCGACCCTCCAAAATTACACCCATTTAAAGGACTCTGCAAATATCAAAATTAAATCCTTCCTCACATTTCCGCTCCATAGAATTGCTTGAATTTGAATCGTTGAAGTTTAACACACTTTACCCTTATTCCACTGTTGCGTGTTTCAATATATATAAATACCTATCACTGTATATCAAAACCCACTCTCCATCTGACGACTCCACTGTGGAAAAACTTTCTAACTAGTTAACCTGGAAGGCGCTCCCACAAAATTCCTCAAATAAGACCATTTTCAAACCTTTCAAGTCCATAATTTAAAATTTCAAACATAGTGCTAACATAAAGATATACATGTATTGTCTCAAAGAAAAAGTTCACAAGGGAGGGAATCAAAAGATGTGAAACATGAAGAAAGAACTTAATGAGATGAAGGAACCATTTTGAGATTGGTACTAGTGGATAGATGGTCATTTGATTAGATATGGTCTTCTACAACATTAAGATGGAAACAAGAATGTGTGCATCAAGTGGGTTGAACATTTCTAATATTTAAACTATATGTATATGAAGCGACTGCCTTAATCCATGTTGAATGTTTTCAAAACAAAAATACCTAAGATGAAAAAACATGGGGAGATCCATTATTCTCTAGGAGTTCAAGTACAAAGAGATAAAAGGAGGAGGATAATTCAATAAATGAAGGTAGATATGAAACTATAATGAGGATATTTATAATGATTTAATGTTATCCCATATCCACACCAATAGAGTAGGAATGCAATTTTTTTTGGTTATTTCATTGTTTTTAATGTTTTTAAAATAAAATACAAAATTAAAAAAAAATTAAAATCAATTGAAATTAGCAAAATTTGATACTGCAGGTACAAATTACCTAACCACAATGACAAATACCGATGAACCATCCCAAGAAAGGAATGAAATAAACCAAACAGAGGACCCAAACCACAAATTAAATGAAGAAAACCTCGAATTAAATGAAGAAGAAAACCCTAAAGATGAATTACACAGGGACTTAAACCAATTAAGAATTTTGAGTGATGAATTGAAGAACACGAGGGAACCCTCTCAAGTTTCTGTGGCCATATCAATACAAAATGTTATAGAATCTATCAACACTGCCCACTATGAGATAACCAATTTGAACGAATATAGGGCTCGAATGAGAGAGCATTATAGCACTGGTATATCCAAAGAGGATATAAAAAACCTGAATATCACAAAAGCCCAACCAAATTTACAGATCCTAGAATAGGAAAGCCTCCTGATGTGAGGAAGAGGTGATTTTGCATGGACTGGTGTAATTACCAGCCATGGAGAGAAAACTGGAGGAAGAGATGGTTCATGGTTTTCAACAAGCCTCCATGCAACAATGTCAAGGTCCCACAGTATTTTCTTAGGAAACTGTGGGCTAAGTTTGTGTTATGGTTCCATGTGAACTACTTCGACATCACCGAGTTCTAGGGTGTCAGTTTTGGCTTAGCCCAAGTTCGACCTCATTCCCATCAAAACCCACTCAGAGGACCTCCTACACCTAGGTGAGAGCCAAACCCACCTCCTCAAACCCCTGGGTTAGGTAGTGGGATAGATCAGATCCATGAGTCTATAAGACATGCTACACAACACATTCTTAGGCATAGCACATTTGTGGCTATGCCCTCGTAGAGTGAACAGGACCCCTCCGAGAGACACACTTCTACATAGTCTACTAGTGGTGGGCGAGGGAGAACAGATACAGGTGGTAGCCAAGTGGATCCATCCAGCTTGACGAGACCAGTGCCACATCATTTTTCTCATTGTGGGAATCCATGCTAGGTTTCCACGCAGGATCATGGAACAAAGACCTACCTACACCAGGTTAGTTATTGTTTTATTTAATGTCATAATTTCTAATAAATTTAACTTAGAATCATATGTTGGTGACTTGATTTTTTTTAATGTACAACTATTCAGTGCCGAGTCTCTAACACAAGGGTGGGAGGACATTGGTTCCTTCAACCTAGATGGAGCCATGATAGTTGTAGAGGACATCACAACACCATACACATAGGTAATTTTATTTCAGTAATTAAATTTAATGTTAGTAGTTAATCTTGTCATCCAAGATATGTGCCTCTCTTGTAATTTGTTTTAATATTTTCATCATGTTTATTGTTTATTGTTATTGCTCTGTGATCCTATTTTTCTAACAAGGTCATGAGAGAAAAAAAAATATTCTACCACACTATCTTAAAATTCATTCAATTCCTTCAAAAATGGATGAAATGTTCTCTTACCTTAATTGGTAACAAGCTAGGAAGTATGTTTGACATTAGTAAAAAAATGAGGAACCTAGAAAAAACTTATGTGGAAAACATTTACATGGATATGCACCAAGATGATGGGTTAGATAATTAAATTGGTAATTAATGAATTGGGTCTTAGTTTTATTGTCAATAATTGAATATGTGAAAATAACGATTATCTGCTCAATATGCTACCTATAATAGAAACTTAGAATAAAATGTAGTAAGAAGGGTATTCTCAATTAGGATACCTTAAAAGATTAGGTTTCAAATAGGAGGAGAAGGGAACTCATAGCCATGTCATCTCTCTAAACCAGAAAGAAAATGAAGCATGTTAACACCATTATTTAGAAAGGGGATAAAAAACCATGGTGGAGGAGAAACAACAAGTGTTTACCAAACTTTGGTTAAAGGATATATTGTAAGAATGGGGCGATAGGAAAAAAAGCGATTAAGTTACCAAAGATCCTAAGCCACGGTGGGAGAAGGAATAAAATCAATGGCCGATATCCTCTCTGCTCTTCAAAATTGCGAGGGAGATAACGTATCTCCGGGCATTCATTGGGTGCATAGATCGACGACTTTCAATCTGTTTCGGGCAGATCTACGGTCCACATTTAATCTGCCTTGTGAAATCGCATGTTGGTTAAAGTAATACAGTCCGGCGGAATCGGGTACATGCTACTCAATCCAATGGTGGAGAGGTGAAGTCGGATCACATCCATGGTTGAGATTGATTCCGGAACCAGAACCTGCATGACCGATAAACCTAAAGCACCCAACGGAATGAGTTATCTGGTGATCGATCTGACGGTTGAAAATCAAAATGAATCAAATCAATGGCTATTATGATTTCCGGAGAGTGAACTTGCACGGTGGATAATTCCGAAGTGCCCAGCGGAATTTGGTACGTGGCATATGATCCGATGGCGGAAAGTTAAAGGGGTATCACATCAATGGCTGAGAATAATTCCGAAGATCAGAGCTGCACGACGGTTAAAGTGACGGAGCCCAGCGGAATTTGGTAGGTGTCACACGATCCAATGGCTCACAAATAAAGGCTGATTGCATCTACAGCTATAGGAAATTCTAGAGCATGAAGTTTCCTGAAGGATAAAGTTGGGAAGCTCAGTGGAATCGAATATCTCTTTCCCGATCTAATGGTGGAGTGATGAGAAGCGATTGCATCGACGGTTGGAGATGTTTCCGGGGCGGAGACTTGCACGTTGTTTATGATGGGGATGCCTGGTGGAATGAGGTACGTCGCACGTGATCCAAAGGTTGAGAATTAAAGAGGAATCACATCAATGGTTTTAAATGAATCCGGGGAATAAAAGTGTGCGGCAGATAGGAATAGATGGTGGTTGCGGAAAATAAATTGTTGTCCACGTGGTGAATTGTGGTAGGCTCCAGAGACAAAAGTGGCCTATAAAAGCAAGGTTGACCTGTATCATTGTTATTTTATTCACTTGGGACAGGTGAAAAGGATTGGACGATTTGTTAGCTTCCATTTGTCAGTTTCCAGCTTCCATTTGTCAGTTTCGGACACGCTCCGAGCACACGCCTCTACAGTCAACCAGGTAAAGCTTAAACCCTGTAATTCTATAATTCCTCCATCCAAATTACCATTGTAAATTCAATAATGGACTAGGAGAAATAAATTCAAGTGTCTAGTCAGGTCGTAGATGACAGAGAAGAGTTTTTAGTAGACAGAGATAGGAGCATGTGCAACCCCTTCCTATCTGTAGGGAGCACGTCTGTCAGTAAGGATAAATTATGGTATTACCATTTGCGAGGGAACGATGTATTGAATGTTTGCAAATATTTTCTGTACTATTTCGCTATTGAGCAAACCCTCCATTTCCCAGAGTTCACAGAGTGGTGTGCTATAAACTATTCTCCTTCTCAGAGGATTATTGTGAGTCGGTCTGTGTCCAGAATACTTTGTAGAGTTGATGCCACAGTCATCAGAGAAAACCTTAATTTACTTGAAGATTACCCAGATAGTCATGAAGCAGCAAATGAGTCAATCCTGGTCGAATTATACAAGAAGTGTGAAGCCAAAACCCACTGCAAATTCTTGTCTAGTGTTTTAATGATGGTCAATCTTTAGATGGTATATTCCTGCCCTACCCTGTACATATTTTCAAGAGTGAAGTCCAATTAGTCATTTCTTTAGTTTGTCAAGTACTAGGTTTGGATGATGATTGTCATGTGGGCGAGGTCATTCTCGGATTTTTGTTGAGAATAAGTTCCTCTATTTCTGAGTCTCAGTCAACCCCAGTTTTTATTCTAGATGAATATCTAGCTGAAGCAATCCATCTTCAGCTAAGCGAGTTCCCAAAGGTTTGGTTTTTTGGGTTCCAGACTTACTTGCTTAATATGCTGTTATGCTCCAATATCACTGAGTTGAAGCTTTTGAGTACTCTATGCTCTTCTGATTTGCCTAAGCAAATCAACATGTTCGAATTTGCTAATTCGATCATGTCGAAAATGTACAAAATGTTGTTTGATGAGGAATTGCCCCGCGTCCTAGACGAAATGAGAAATTTAATGCAGTCTTCACCAGAGGATTGGGTTGGAGAATGGTTTTTGTACAAATATTATACTGTGTTAAGAATATATGGGTTTACCGGTCAGCGTTATAGGCTACCCTCCTTTCTAACCCCGAGGATCTTCGCACTGGAATTAATGAGACAGAGATTGCTGTCTGAGGAAGAGAAGTTTTGTGCTTTCAAAAAGTCTTGAAACATAAAATTTCCATTTAAGGTTGGAACTTTAATTTTTAAAAGTAAGGGTGCCTTGGATTTTATAGAAAAGTTGCTGGAGAATATGGATTTCATAAAAGATGTAAATGTGAATTAAGACCCCCACCATGTGATCTCATTGAGAAAACAGGCCAACAAGAATAAACCATTTGAGCATCAGGCTATTGAGGGGTTAGCTGAAATGGCCAATTTGCTGCAGTGTACTGACAAGTCAAAGTCTGATGAAGAGACACATACTATACATGTCACAGCAACCCAAATAACAGAAGGTGCTGGTATTGTGGTCAAAAGGAGTTTGCCTGAAACTGAGAGTATGGATGTAGATGAAGATGGGCCCCATAAAAAGGCAAAGCTGCTTGAAAGTGGTGAAATTGTAGATGAGGAATTTTCTGATGGTTCCAAAAGGGTTTCCCTAGTTCCCATGAACGCGGTGCAAGTAAGTCAATTCTCTTTTAAAAATGTGGAGGGTAATGTAGACAGTTTGGAATTATGCCACGTGTTTAAGTCGAAGGAAGAGCTCAAATCCAGCTACATGGAGAAGAGGAAACAGTCTATGGAGGAGACGAGAAATTTTCTCCCGAGGGTGAGAAGTTTGTACAGTTCAAAAACCTCTCTAGTCTCTGCTAGAGATGCCAAGAGAAATACATTTAAAATGGCTATGGTAAGCGACAAGAAGATGTCTGAAATGGAGATCTGGCTAGACAAAATCAACACTTCAGATAAAATTCAACTTCACAAACAGACCAGCGATATCATCTACTCAGACTTACTACAAGCCATGGTGAGGATTAATAAATTGCAAGTTTTGATAGACAAATTAGAAATTCAATTGAAACATGAGAGAGTGGAAAACAAAGAAAATGTTGTTCAGATTAGGAAGCTGCAAATAGACATTGCTAGTTCAGACAACACCCAGGTAGTCAAGAGGATGTTAGAGGAAAAAGACAATGCACTCCAGGTCCTAAAGAAGAAGCTGAAGATCCCAGGTGCTGAACATGTTCAGTCATCTGAGTTACTAGCTCTCCAAGAAGAGAAGGATAAATTCCATCAAGAGATGATGGAGTATAAAGGAAGAGCTAGGGAGCTACAGGAAGAAAAAGACAGCTGGGAAGCCGAAAGGGAGGAACTGTTATCCCAAATCTCCTTGATGAAAAAAGATCAGAATGAAGAGAAGGAGATTATGGAGGAGTTGATGAGCCAGACTCCCACCGACGAGGACTTGTCTATTGTGAATATCCAGAAGCCATTAGATGATTTCTCTACTGATGATTTGTTGGTGCCAATGTCCCAGGTGAGCTTGAAAGAAGAAGCAATCAAAGATTTGAAGGCAGAGAATGAAAAGATAAAAGATGAATTGGCCAAAGTAAATGAAAGTAAAAAGCAAATATTACAGGACAGAAATTAGTTGCAGAAAAAGTTCAACGAGCTAAAGGAGAAAAGCATCGGGAAAGGCCCTCTTCAGGGGGAAAAACATATCATTTGGGATACCTTGTGTATAGATATTACCAAGTTTCGGCACTATCTAAATTTTATTGATGATTTGAATATAATGATAAATTTGGCTCACTAGAGATTAAAACTGGTAAATGAACATATGGAGAAAAGACCTCTTGCCACAGCTCAGAACACACTAATTTTTCTTGAATTCACTGACATATCAAAAGTTGCACGAGATGGGCATAAAGGATAGAGTATCAATAGTGATGTGGGCAAAGAAAATCATCCACAAGCATCACTTAATCAAAATGGTCCAAGATAAATCAAAAGGATTACTTCTGCGGGTTAATAATTTTAAACATGATTTTAAAGAACTGTTCGAGGACAGATTGCCTTCTTTTTGGGACGGAGAGGGACAGATGTTCTCACAGGAACATTATCATAACCTGCTTGTCCAGTGCCGCATGGACCACTCCAAATTCAATGATTTGGAGAAAATCCTGACAGGGAAGACCATTATGGATATGCTAACAGAAGATTTCAAGATTCTACAGAAGTTCTCCATCATCAGAAGCAGATTGCCCAAGAAGTCCTATGAAGCATATATGGAGCTCAAAGTAGCAATTCGGGAAATGATGGAATGCGACACCCCAAGTTCGGAGTAGTGGAAAGCTATGGAGTGGTTTGGAAAGACAAAGTATATTCTTCATCCCTAGAAACAGGTGTCATGCACTGAAGAGCTGATGGGGCAAAGACGTGGAGCTGATGGGGCAAAGACGGGGAGCTGATGGGGAAAAGATATGGAGCTGATGGGGCAAAGACGTGGAGCTGATGGGTGAAAGTTTGTTATCAAGTTGATTTGTACTTTATGATCTGTTAGGATTGGAGTTGTAACAAACTTCCTAGGGGTTAGGAATTCAATTACAAACTCTGAATTAAGCCGATCATTCTGTTATTGATCTTCTTGTTGGAAGACCTATCATTTTATGTATAAATATGCATCTTTTTTAAGAGATGGGGGTTGGAACCCATCGGGTGGTGAATAATTTTGGAGAACATATCTGTTTTTGGAATAACAAAGTGAATGCATGAGAGTTTTTTGTCAGAGATTCATGTGTCGTTGATATGACAGTCTGTGCTTCTTTCTTTATGTGATTGTATTTCCCTTGTGTAACACTCCATTTTGTTTCTTCCTCGTATCTGGAATATAGCGTTAGATGATTGGAATTCATGTGTTTATGCTCTGGTCATCATTTCAAATATTATATGATTTTTTCTGCTAAAGTTGATATAGAACTCATCCTTGTTGATGCTCTGTATTAATGGGTTGTTTCTTCATCTCTTCTGTTCCACCTGGATCAATTTGAATGACTGTGATGATGTGATTACCTTGCCTTTGATGAATATCATGTATATGTCTTTGTGGTATATTTATATTGTATATGACTCCATGCCCAATGGTTATGTGATTGTTTCAGCCAAATACATAAATCTTTGAATGTTATTTTATATCTGGTCTTGTTAAATCTGGTCCTATTAAATCTTTATTAAGAGATCCCTCTCTGGAAGAAAATACCAGTTTCTTCCTAAAGTGGTTTTGCTGTTACCTTGGAGTTTACCTTTTACAACCTGGGTACATTATGAGTGCTAACAAAGCATAAGCAAGGTTTACTAGGGA